>VYZM01011056.1:230116-245157 GCA_013398915.1 Dromas ardeola | reverse complement strand
GGGAATGGTTTTTTTTTTTTTTTTTTTTGCAAAAAATGGAGATCCGTGCCCTTCTCCCAGTTCCCTCTGCCTGAGAAAAAAAAGGACAACTCTAAGTTGCTGAGACTGAATTCCCTGCTTGCCTCGCTGGTGCTCTCCTCCTGCCCCACTCCGGGGGTCTCGCTGGGGAGGGGAGACCCTGCAGTGGCGCTGATAGGACCGGAGTTGTCTGTCTGCCAGGGTGCATCAGAACAGCTTTGTCTCCAGCATCCCGCCGCCTGTTAATTAATGCATTAATGAATTGCCTTCTAATTCCTATAATCATCCTTATTTTTGGGGGTGAGCAGGCTTTCAAGGTTGCATAGCTTGCCCAAGGCCACGCAAGGAGTTAGTGGCAGAGCCAAGAAAGAAACATGGGTGCCCTGACTCCTGGGCTGGGCTGTGCTCACCAGGCAATAATGCTCCCTTCGTGGCTGGGCCAAATTGCTCTCCTTTTGGTAAAACATCCTACGCACCATTTCCTTCACTCCAGCAAATGCGCTCAGTGCAATGAAGCACCTTTCTTTTTTTTGCCTTGCAGCAAGACTGCAGAAAAGCATGTAACAAACTGAGATTTGAAGCTGCCTTCAGCAGTTCCTAATCTCTGCAAACGTTATAGTCTTTGTGGTAAGGAGCTTGGGAAGCTCTCCCTGCTTCCTTTGTGAAGGCAGATATGTGGAACTGGCAGGGTATTGTTTTCACTTTGGAGTTGAGCTCGCCTTCTGTACGCAGATAAAACTTCCTTCAAAGTCAGTAAGAGTTTTGCTGAAGTGCATAAGCCTGATTTGTTCTTAACTTATATGTTACTTCATTGACATAAACAAGTTCAAACTAGTGCTAATGCTATACACAGCCAGTATAGGTACTGCAGAGGGAACTGGGTTGGGATCTGGTTAGTGCGTCGCCAGGAGAACCGTTCAGTTCTGATGCCCAAATGACTGTTTTTTCTTTAATTAATAAATTAATAAGAAACGCTCTTTTAAAAAAAAAAATAAATTATTCCCACCAATACATTTTTATCTGCACATCTAAGTTAAAAATAACCCCCCAGAACTGCATGTGTTAACATGAGTGGTATTCTCTATAGTATGTTTGATATTATCGTTACTATTTATTGTTATTTTACTATCACTATTATTCAGAGTTCATCACAGGGGTAATATTTCAAGACAAATTAGGCAAAATTTATACTGACCAAATTAATCCTAAAGCTACTCCATCGTCCTTGAATTGACTCATCTTGAGATGGTTTCATGGACATTGTATATAAAGTGACAATTACCTTCTTTTCAATTTCCTGTGGAGTTGTTATTCACCAGCGCAGCCTTTCTACTCACCAAACAAGAATCTAGCTAACAAAAATATGCAGGTAGTTTATTATACGGATTCATCCTTCCAACGCATTAATGTTTCCTGTGAGATGTGGAGGACTCTCAGGTTATGCTGATGATTATGGCTTTTGGGTGGGAAATTTTCGTCAGAGAAAGAACCCTTTTGGAAAGAACCTGTATATTTTAATACTGTTTTCTTCCTTTGAAAACCTGGAGCACCAGCGATGCTGAGGGGCTTGCCTGTTCTCTGCTTCTGACTAAAATTGAAAGTGATCTCTACTTTATATTAAAGGTTATAAAACACAGAGAAGTTTGACCAGGTTCTACTCTGTATTGCAGAAGTGGGACTTTGAATGTCTTGCATTCAAGGGATAAAACAGAACCATAAAGCCCAACCTCCAAAAGGCAGAGATTTTAATTTCTTCCAAGGTCTGCTCAGCCTGCAGCCTCCTGCCCGGAAAAACACCGGTTGAAGGGTGATGGGCTGAAAAGTGCTGTTCTCGCTGGTCGTACAGCTTATGTGAGAGAAGGCATGAGTGGGCTGTTGGGGATTTATAGAGAAGAGGCTGTGGAAGTCCTAAAGAGAGAGATCAGAGGAGGAGGCAGAAGGGAGGCTCCCGCCTGGTGGTATGAAGATTGCTGATTCAGTGTTGCAGCCCTTGCAGGAGTTGGTGCGCTCTGCGGTGCGAAGGGAGCCAAGCCACTTATGCAATATTAATATTAATAACTGCTTTGCACTTCTATAGTGCCTTTCATCCGAGGATTTCAAAGCGCTTTACAAACATTAATTAATTAAGGCCCATAACACCCTGTGAGGTAATGCAAGCAGATATTACAGCTCATGCAGAGGCCAGAATTGCCAGCATTACAGGTATAATCCTCTAGCAAGAGTTAACTTATTCTTGAGCAAGCTTTCTTACTTATAGGCATAAACAGGCTTCCCTTTAACACCGAGCGTGTCTGTTTTTTTTTTTCTTCTTCCCCTTGATCCGTCAGTCTTCATACAAGCAAAACTCCCACTACAAGGCAGCCAAATGAGGTGAATGAGCAGTACTTCCATCTCCCTGCTCGCTGCTTCCTCTTTGATCGTCTGATAAAATTGTAGGATATCAAGAGGCTGCAGAGTTGTGTCACATATTAGTGTCCTGCTTCTGTGGGGTTTCCCTGTTCTAAATATACTTTGCACCAGGGAGATTAAAAAGGGAAGTGAACTAAAATATGTTTTATGGCACCTGCTTATCAGATGACCTTCAAACAACCTGCAGACATTAGCTAACGTAGCCCTTGTCGCAGCTGGTCATAAATGTCATTAGCGCCATTTTAGCCAGGGTTTTTTTAACCATTCCCAGCTCCTGTATTTCAGGGCCAAGGCGGGAGCTGACGGGGAAAAAGTAGGCCTGATAAACCTGCCTCCCTCCTCATTGCAGCCCCTCATTTAACTCCCGTCTTGCACTTTTTCAGGTCAGCGCTTGAGCCCTTCCGTTTTCAGCCTGCCTTTCCCTCCAAGGGAAGGTGCAGGTCATGGAGATGTGGGGGGCTTCACCATCCAGCCCTGTCCAGTCTGCGTGGAGCCGGAGCCCGGGCCAAGCTGAGGTCCATGTCGTGCAGCTCTAAGTGGATGAACAAGAGGGTCCTGTCCCCAAAATCAGAGTTAAGCACTCGTTGAGACATGGGTTGACACCGCTGGCCAGGCTGAGTCACATCATGCAATTAAATACGCTGGCGCGTGTTCCTTCGGTGCATCCTGGCAGGACTAGACCTGGCCAAGGGGAAGCCAAGTGGTTGGAAAAGCCACATTTGGGCACTTATATTCCAGTGGTCTCACGTATACCATGGTCTGCAACACACAGAAAATTGCTGTTTATTCTATAGGCAAGAAATACCCATTTTTCTGCCATTACCCACTGAAAGAGGGTAGACTTAGATTATATATTAGAAAGAAATTATTTACTGTGAGGGTGGTGAGGCACTGGAACAGGTTGCCCAGAGAAGCTGTGGATGGCCCATCCCTGGAGGTGTTGAAGGCCAGGCTGGATGGGGCTTTGAGCAACGTGGTCTAGTGGGAGGTGTCCCTGCCCATGGCAGGGGGCTTGGAACTAGATGATCGTTAATGTCCCTTCCAACTCTCACCATTCCATGATGCCGTGATTAGCCCCTCTCCCACTGATCTTCCTCTCCCTTATGGGACTGGATGCTCTGAGTAACCCAGGATGGACCAGCCCTCTCCTCCTCTGACCTCTGCAGGCAAGGGGAGCATTATGTCTATCCCACATGGCCGTTTTGGTAACCGCTTGCTACAGCTGGAGAGGAGCAAAGGGACCTTGGGGGGAATTAGTCCAGAGTACAACTTCTCCAGGATTTGCCCATTCAATTGCATTCTGAAACTGCACAGACATTAGCTAATTAATGTGGTGAGTTCATTAAACCAATTAATTGCATTTCTTTCTGTGAGTGGGCTGGGCCTATCAGTCATCTTCATAGAGTGCAGTTTAGGGCATTAAAAATATTCTCTTCATCAAATTAAACTTTATTAAATAATAACTCCTTCCAAATTCTAGGCTAGGAATGAACAACGTCACTCTAACCACAAGAGCTATTTATTACGCATAAACTTCTTTTACTGCCCTGCCAGCTGTGATAAAACCAATTCAGATGCATATTCTCAGTACAGTAAGCACTTTCTCCCCTTTCATAGTCTTGCATTAACCCAAAGACTCCCTCCTTTTGTGTAGAACTCCCACTGAAATCAATGGGAATTTTGTGTGTGGAAAGAATGCAAGGTTGGGAAGTTATACGTCCGCATGTTGGCCAGCAAAGGCATTGTGCTTGCCACAAGGGGCTTTTTGGCAGGCAACAGACTGTTTTGCATTTTTCAAAGACAAGCAGAACTGAAGAAGCACTTAAAGGGGGAAAAAAAAAAAAGGAAAAAACCCCCACATTTGTCTTTTGCCTGGTTTTGATTCTGCTTAATTCTAAGTGAGTCTGAAAATACCCCTTTTTATTTTAAAATAACTTTATTGTGTTTTAAAAAAAAATTTTTTTAAGGTTAAAAAATATCTTCCTTCATTTCAAAACTCATGAGTTTATCTGTTAGAAGGTGTCTTTAGCAAGACGTTTGCTTTCCCTCAATATTTGTTAGACAGCAGAGTTAAAAGATGCTAAAATAAAAAGAAAATGACCTTTTTTTCAAATAATTCAACAAAAATATTTTGGTTTTTAGGCTTTAATATCTACATTTCTGCTTTCTATGTCTAATTTAAAAAAAAGTAGAGCCTTGTTTTTGGCTAAAGGTGCTCCAAGAAGTTTCTATTTTAAGATATGTTGAGCACCATGCAGTGAAAACCAGAACTGCTTCTTGGCATGGACATTTAAAAACGAAGTCACTCAAAAATCATCACATTTTAGTAATTTCCATTTCTGTAATTGCATCCTTGAAGATCTACTTGATTTTGATTTATGGCTGTCCAGGACCAGGTAAAAGCAGCATTTCCAAAGCTTTAGTAAGAACAATGGACATGGATGTCTAAGTGCCACTGCAGGTCCCTACATCCGAAGCCCAGATCTTCAGTCACCACTCAGTGCCGATCCCTGTCACATGATCTCTGTTGCTCATCAGGTCCAAGAACAGGTCCAAGTTGCCCTCCAGCATCCCTTGCAGGACGTCACCTCACATGGGGCTAAGGAAGGAGAGACACATGGCATCCTCTCTAGTTGAGGAAGAACAAAACCCTCCGCCCACCTCATGGGCTCCAACTACTTGGCGGCCATCTAACACTACGCATCTCCATGTGCACCTACCTATTGAAAAAAATCCCAAGTTTTGGCTTCTCGCAGCCTTTGGAAGAACTTAGGGGAAGAAATTTGTTGGAAAATTGTGTCTTCCCTTCCCTTGTTCCCTTCCCCTTGTTTTCCTCATTGCTCTCCACATTTCTACAGAAAAGCTTAAAACTGCTTAGTGAGTTGGGTTTTTTGGCTGATCTGTTTTCAACCAAAAGTGTTTCACCTCCACAATGAGAGCTAAGTAGACAAACAACTGGTTTTGTATTTCTTTCTCAGTCTCAAGCACCCAAAATGCGGGTGTTACAGCACCTAGCTTGTACATATCTGTGTCCTTTAATTAATTCTATCTCTTAGCTTTGTGGCATTTTCAGAAACATCAGCCTTAGATGGAAAAGATCTGCCTTACTACATCTAGGATGTTTATATCAAAACCTGATAACACGAAGATCCTGCTTCCCAGCTTCTTCAACTCATCATTCCTCTTATTAATTAAATTAGGGCAATTTATATCAAACATGCTATGAGTAAATTGGAGACTCTTGGAAGAACTCCAACCAATTAGGATGATAGTTAAAAATAAATTCATATCTAAAAGAGAAAGAAACCTGAAAGACCACAGCAGGCCAGAAAACACTGTAAGGACTCGAAAATAAAGCTGCAGGGAAAAAATCAATTGCATTGTGGCCAATATTAATCTCCCATCAATAAATACCATATCTTTCACTGCTTATGGTAATTGCCCCAGTGATTCCCCTTAAAGTGGTTCTCGAGTACTTAGAGGGCCCATTGATAGCATCTTATCAGGTCCCAAAGCAATGGTGTGAAAGCACAAATAGGAACTGTGGCCTAGTCTGAGAAAAAATGTGGTCTTTAGAATGTGCTGATTTGACAAAAGGTTGTTGTTTGTCACAGACATTAGTTTTTATCTGCTTAGTGGATAATTCTTCCAGAGGGGACCCTTCAGCATCTCTCTGACACTGCTACTCAGCTCCACATGAGGCGGATTTTCCAGTAAAAGAAAGGATTGAAGCCAAACGGGTCCAGACTCCAATTGCTGCTTGAAATGGTCTTTTTTGGAATCATGGTCTGGATGCTTCGGGGTGGCATGTGACTTTGCATGGGTTCCTGCCTGAGGGCTGCTGCTTTCTTCAGCCTCAAAAATGACAGGAAGGCGTTCATGCTACCGTGAAAGTGTTGTCATAAAAATAGTTGTCACACCAAAGGGAAGTGGGCTTTTTTCTCTTGGAAAGTGTTTTGAGTCAGAACTAACGTCCATGAAAGCAGATTGCTGACCTTAATTGACTCTTGAGAAGTAGGCACAATGTTACATTTGTTGTGTGGAAAATGTCATTCACAATCTCCATTTGTTATCAGGCCCAACAACTCTTCTGCATGGATTTTAAGAATTATCCAGTTGAATCTCTCCTCGTGTTCCCTTTGCAGCCAGGACCTGTATCTTTCACAATATATATAGGCCAGATCCTGCAGGAAATGCATACGTGGCCATCAGGGTGGAGTGAGCTGTTTAGGTTTAGAAATTTTGCATGCTTTTCACGAATGAGGAATTCTTTTGTGTGCACATTTTACTAATTGTTGGATGACCCTGCCTATTTTCTCATCATAGAGCTCAAAAGATGCTTAAAAAGCCTGTATTATATGTGGCAGGAGGTATCGGCCAAATACAAAAAGGTTTCTGGGAGTCTGTTCAAGTAATACCATAGAAAGTCAGTCAGCAAAAGAGGCGTGTAGGGATTTTCAGACAACATCCTTCGGCTGCATACATTGAGCATAATCTTGTGCCTATTACTTATACATATACGTGCTACTCTTCTTGAAGACCACACACACAGTATGATGTCCTTGTGTTCTCTCACCAGTAAGCATTATATTTTGCTTATTATTTAGATTTCCTTAGTCTTAAGTGGCATTTTCTAGATTTTACAGAAATGTTTCAGAATTTATCACTTCCAAAGTGGCATGTGCTATTTGAAATTAAACTAAAAGACATCTCTTTGATGTTACTTTTCATTCTAAACTTAGCCATCTCATGCCGAAGCCCCAGTTTTGATTGAACACGGCTTTCTTCGTTTATGCAAGTGTTTTTTTTTTTTTTTTAAAGTAAAGATCTTATGAAAAATTAAATTTTCATTGCCCTGTAATGTATCAGCAAGATTACACAACTCTGATTTACTGTTAGGATCGGAAATTAACTTCAAAAGGCAAGAAATGGAAAGTGGTGGCTTATTCTCCCATGGCACATTACAGCAGCAAGACAGAGTGATATAGTGATATCAGAAATGCATTTTCCCCTCAAATGAAGAAAACTACATCAATTAATTTCTCACCTACATATTTACTTGCATTTCAGGACACTTTTCTACCTTAAGTAAACATCTGGGACAAGTCACAAGCTGGTATTACTATTGTAAAAAATGCTGGCAGATAAGATGTCAGCCTTTTCTGGTACCTCCGGTGGCAGCCATTATACCCTAATATATATTTTTAAACTAAATTACTATTGAGTGTTCTGGCTGGCATCCAACTGTGCATTTAAACCCACTCTTGACTACAAGCAGGAGTGGTCCCACTGAACCTGGTTATATGCCATAAAAGAAATGTGCGTTGAATTGCCCAACTGGGTCTGTGCCAGGGTGCAGAGCATTTTGAGGATCCAGGCCATCCCACAGTCATCTCTATGGTTTCTGAGGATCTGCCTTAAGTCATTGAATTTTTTGAAATGGCATCTCTGTTGTGGTGTGGTATCCCTCCTTCTTTCATAAAAACCTTTATTGAAGTTTCAACTCTGTCCTTAAGGCCTGATCCAGACCAGGATAGGAGGCACTGCATTCACAGCAGTTGTTGGAGCTGGCTGAAGTCATCCACGTGGGTTGAGGTGTCTTACTGGAAGAGGCCCTCCTCTTACTGTGCTTGGTTTTAGCTCTGTGGCCTTTTTTGAAGGGGCCACCTGGAGAAGAAAGTGGACAGTCCTGCATGATTCACCCGCTAGCTGAGAAAGTTTTGTCACTTGAAGAAGATCCTAACACAGGAGCTTAAACAAGGCATTGAATGTTTATTCCAAGTGGGATAACTCATATAACTCAGATAACCCAGAATGGACCCCAAACTCAGTGTTAGGACCTCAGAGCACTATGTGAAGAGCATTTAATGCCTTAGAAAAGTCACCCCACAGCCCCACACTGAGCAGTAAGTGGTCAAGAAAGAAAACACAAAGTGGAAGTGCCCGAATCAGTGCTGCAGGAAAGTATGGCTGCGACAAGTAGGCCCCAGGCTTCTCCTGAGCAGGTCTTCAAAGGACTGAGTGAAGCCGCCTTCGTTTTGCTCCCATTAAAAAATGCAGTCACCAAAGGAAAAGGAGGAGCCTCTCACCATTTATGTTGTAGTCCGGTGGTTAAAACCACTTGCCCAAGAAAAGCAAGACGAGTTCTCGGTTTGCCTCTGCCTGGGAGGTTCAAACCTACGTTTCCCAATTGCCATGGGAGTACCCCAACCACAAGACTGCAGGTGACGCTGGGTGGAGAAAACATTTCTGCATTCTTTGGTCAAGCTGTGGGACTGCGCAGGAAAGACAAAGAGATTCCCACGACCTTTTGTGAGGAGATAAGGATGCTGGGGGTCTGGGACATTTCCCCTTTTCTTTTCGATCTGATGTCTGTTTACCTAGATGGAGTATGAGATTTGTATTTGGGAAGGGATTTGGCAGTTCTGGGAGTGAGTCAGGCAGGCATTTAATGAGTAAAGGGTCTTTTCCTACAGATTCATACACTCACTATCCTTCAAATCTCATTCCATAGCTCTGTAGTACAAAATACCCATGGAGCAAAAAAAAATAAAACCCAAAACTTAAGACAATCCTCGTTTTAATCACTAGGGCATGGACTCATGCTCTGCTTACAAGTCACCTTGGGGTACCCTGGCCCTTTCATGTCTTTCTCTCTACTCATCGGCATAGGAATTCAAATTCCTTGAACGAGGAAATAAATGCTTCCTCTTCCCCTCCGCCCCATGCCCCACATCTCACCCTCACCCAATAACTTGGGGTTTTGGATGGTTTCATGGGAAATGGAAACTCTCAACCCCTGGGGCTGAGGAGGGCCTGGAGCCCACTGTCCCGCTTCCTGGGTGAGTGCTTTAATCCCGAGGTGATTACAGGAGCGGAGGGCACTGGCATTGCTGTCTCCTCCTCCGCCAGCTGCATTTAAAAGAAGAAAGCAACTATGACTGCATTCTTGAAGGGTGTGATCCTGCAAGCGAGAGGTAGGTGTGTTCCCAGCATACCTCCAGGATTGGGCCCCGCAGGGGACTTGGGTGCCACTCTGCCTCGCCGTGCCGGATGGCAGTGGGGCTGCCCGAGCCAAGTCAGAAGGCACCCAACGAGCTGAGGCATCTCCAGGGTTAGATGGAGGAAGGAGGGGCTTGGGGATTGTGATTGTTTTGGATGTTGAAATTCCCACAAGTCTTTTTTATTTTTTTTTCCAGGTGTCACCAGTAATCATTGAGGCCCTTTGGGAAGGGCAGCCTTGATGAGGAGATGTGGACACCATCAGCAAGGTTTTTGTCCCATCTAATATCAGCATCCCCCTCCAAGATATGCTCCTCCGTTCACAAAGCACAGAGAGAAGCTATGGAGGTGCAGTAATGCAGGCCCCTGGTTACATGGAACAAATACTGACCTGAACTTATTCATTTAAAATGATGTGTGAGCTTCAGCACTTCATGTTGGGTTTAAGTATACGCTTCGGTGATTTGAGCTCTTAGACAGGACTTAGCTTTGAGACCAACAGCAAGAAGCTGGGCTCCCATTGCCAGCTCATCCCTTTTAGACTTTAATTGCTGAGTGAGATCCACCTAACCAAGAGGCTGCAGCAGCACATGGGGCAGGATGAAGGCAGTTTGCTTTGCAAACTGGGAATTACCTCTAGGGGGACTGGTCATTGCTTTTGTTTCTTTCCCTCTGTTGCTCCCTAGGAAACAAAACCAGTAACATGGGACATTAATCTGGAAAGCAGGGCCATGTCTCCACTGAGATCATACAGGATGCCTTTTTGTCTCACCTACCGCGATTCCCTAGTTTACAAGATGGAAATAGCTTTCCTGTGACTGAAGGCGTCTTCCACACACTGTTTCTTTAAATGATCGTTTGCAATCCCTCAAAGAGAAAGAGGCAAGGGAAACTGGGTGGGAATTAGTTGCTCCTTCACGTACGTTGCACTAGTTACTGTGTGGGAGGATCATTATTTCTAATGATGATGGATGGTTCCTATATGAAAGGGTTTCTTGCCTCTGTTGTTCCCCAAGTTGGAGCAAGAAAGGGTTACTATTTTAATGAGAGAAGTTGAAATACAATTTATTGAGAGGGATGAAAAAGAAGAACTATAAAAGCTGAATCAAAACAAATGGAATGCTTTACCTGATCACTTTTATGGCATTGCTGCTTTCATAATGCAGACACACACACACACACATGAACACACATACACACACACACACACACGCTACCACCGCGCTTTGACTTCAACTATTTTGTGCAATCTCTTTTTCCCCCTCGTATCTTCAGAAAAGACAGTTTTCACCAAATAAATATTTCCAACGCATATTTTTAACTGAAAACACAGAGGGGAAAATGTGTCTACAAAAGCTTACACGCTGACAATTTGTTCTTCTTTTTTAATAGCCTGCTGATAGAGACAGTCTCTATTGCATAATGACAGAAACCCAAAACCTTATCGTACCTATATGCTGCTATTGTTCGGAGTCCTGGAGGTGCCAAAACAATGGAAAAGAATGTGCTAAACAAGGACCCTCGTATAAATACAAAAGCTCCAGAATAAAAGCATCATTTTATTCCAGTCCGCACTCAGCTGATTAAATTGAGGAGTTGTCACGAAGATAGATAGATAGATAAATAGATTGATCATATAATTTTTTTTAATAATTGCAGCCTTCAAACTTAACATATTTTGACAGTAGAGTATACTAAAAGCCATTAAAACAGCTGTTTTGCTGTAGGGAATATTACTTGTGGGTTGAATGCAGAGATATGTGTAGGTATTTATTCAGTAATCAATCACAGAGAGAAAAGACCTCGAATTTCAGTTGGAAGTTTTTATTTTTATCCTTTTCCTTACTACTGGTCTTTAAACCTGCTCTGAGGAAAGCTATACATGCCCGGCTGGTGCTCATCAAAAGCAAGCAATCACAGCTAAATCAGCATGCAAAATGCCACTCAACCTTGGGCCTTTATTAAAATTTGCTGGGACTCAATTTGAGATAGCGATCGTTCTTATTAAAAAGCAAAATGTAAGATAGTTTTTTTATATAAATCTCTGGATGGAATGGAATTGTTAATCAGCATAGGCTGATGTGATTTCTCTGTTGCAAATCCTGCCGAGGGCTCAGAAGTGGCACATTACCATAATTCCTAGGCTAGAGCTGGCAGCTTGAAAAAGACCTGCAAGAATCTTTAAAATGCTTAAGCAAAGCTGTAAGTCACAGCAAACAACGCACGCTGGGGATGGTTACCACAGGTTCTTCGTCTTATATAATGAAGTTTCTTCCTTCAGTCTATCTGCCCTTATCCCAATTTGCTGTTTCGTTGGGTAATTGTTTATATTTTCATGCGAAAAAAGGGCAACAACAACAAAACACCAAATCTAACCAAAGCTCTGTTATTTCCCCTAAAAACCCATCCTATTTTAATACAAGCCTCTCTGCTGTATTGTGAATTTGATATGTGAAATCACTCGACCATATGTGTATATACATATATATTTTTAATTTAAAACCATCACCAATAATTTCAGGATCAGTTTAGCACCTTTCCTTTTCCCCTATCCTACGCTGCTCTTACGCTGGTGCATTTCAGCCCCGAAGTATGTGCGGGCCAGTGGTAAACAGATCCTCACGAATATTTTTTATATTCATTTAAAACCATTATTGACCTATTTGTTATCCCAGGCCCTAATAAAATCAAGCTATTACTATTGCTAATAATGAATGCTAAGTAATGCAAATTACAATTATTTTGTACGGTGGAAAACGATGCCGATCACTGCAAAAAGAAAACTCCTCAGCTGAACTACGCGTTGCCAGTAGAATTATGATTTATCTTTAATATTAATATAACAAAGTCCGCTGTTGTGACTATGTTTGACACTGCACAAACGTATAGCAAAGAAGAACGTTTTTTCTATATTTGTTTTATTCTGCCTGTAAATATACACAGCCAGGGTTCATAGCGAGTAAAGTGCAGTCCACGTAAATGTCATACTGCCTCACTGGCAACACGTTTTGGAGGCTATGGCATCAATAGGAAGTGTTTTCATTGACTCGGACGCTTTTGGCTCAGGATCCAAGACAGACGGTTGGCTGCTTTCTTCTTGTCTTTAATCGCGAATGCACAAGAGGCAAAGGAAACAAAGAGCCTTTTAATGAGGTACTTCTACCTTGATATTGCCGGTCCAAAGCGAGTCTAGGCCAGCAACGGTCAAAAGTAATTTTTTTCCCTGATTTTATTGTTAGTTAGGGGTCTGTGAAATAAAGATGTTACTCACGGTCCAGTTCTCATGGGAGATGTGTCCACCTAAGGAATGTACCTCCTCCCCGGGGTTTGTTGAGGTGTTCTGCGTTAAGATGCCAAAAACTCATTGCACAAAGAGTGAGCTACCTGTTGACCTACAGAGAAGCCTTTGCAAACTGATGCATATGGAAAGAGAAACTTGTTCTGATGCTGAATCTTCTGTACCTGCCTTGAAGAGTGTGAGAACAAATCGGTCATAGATTGCTGCCTGATAGTCGTGAGCAAATTTTAATTCCAGCATGCAGGCACTCCCTTTGGAAGGGAAAGACAGGCTCAATTGCACATGGAGAGACAGAATTGCAACCTTGCAAAAATCAGAGACTTTGTTTCGAGAGCCAAACAAAATTGAATGTGTTCCCCCCACACACATACATACACTATCATCAAATATTATCAATTTAATTGCTCAGCTCCTGCAGCTGTGAGCACAATATATCAGCTCGGCTGGAATGGAATTTGTAATTCTGTAAGACACGTTCGAAAATAAAATACTGAGCTAAATTCTCAGCTAATGAGAATCAGCATAGTTCCACTAACCTCAGATAAGCTACTGAGCAAGTAGGAATTGTTCGAGTTCCTCTGACTTAGTTGGAATGCCTTCACTCGATTCAGCAGAGGAATATAAATTTACTCCAAGAATTTGTGTTTCTGTGCCTTTTCGGGATCTGATATATAACCAGTGCTTGGAATGAACTAGCATGATGTGATATAGCCCAGAAGATCTTCTCTAAACACCAGCAGCTCTGCCATGTAGCTGTGCTGGCGAACTCACTGTCACGGGATGCTGTGAACGCTTAAAATCTACACGGTTTAGGCGGGCCACTGGAGAAGTTAATGGAAGAGAAAGCTATTTCAAATTGTTAAATATAAGGACATGATCTCTGGCTTAGAAAGTCTCCATCTGCAAATTGCTGGCATATCTGGGAAGTACCGTTGTGTGCCCGCGCTTTTCTTATATTCTCCTCCATGCGTTTGCTTTTGGCCTTTCTTAAAACAGGATCCCAAGCTGGGAGGGACTCTGCTCTGGCCAAGCTTTGCTGTTCTTATATTCCCCAAAAAATTAATTATGAACCAGAAATTTTTTCTTCCTCACCAGGGCTTTCGCCTCCTCTTCCTCCCACTCTGACACACACTTTCCCCTTCATTTTGAGCACATAAATGGAAAAGTGGCATTTAAGACAATAAAAAGAAGATCATAAATGCCACATACCCATTTTCAGCTATTCCAGGAACAGAGCAAGAATGGGAATTTTTACCCTGTGTAAATTTCCCACTCCATACAATACTTTTAGCTCACAGAGCTGCAGTAATGGTAATTTTATGAATCAAGCAGAGTATTCCCATCTTCCAGGCTTTAATCAAAGCATTATCACTAAAGATGAAGCCTAATTTGTCCATACCTATGATATAAATATATGCATATGTATATATGTATATGTATATAACACATATATATTGTGTATGTATGTAACTAGAAAAATGGATTCTTTTCTTATCTCAGTTAGAGTTAGTAATTTGTGTCTGCACAAAGCAGATGAAAATAATAACACCTTTCACTTGTTTTTCTGTGTTATTATTGATTTCCTTAGGCGCAAAGCTGCGGAGAATCGGGCCCTTTACATTTAATTCTGTGTGTTTCCCAACTATTGCCATGTGGCCTATTTGAGTGAAAGTTTAGCATTCTTGAAGTGTTATGTAAATGTATACGTTAGTGAATAAACAGATGGTCTTTAATGAAAAACATCTTCTTTTCATGAGCTGTGTCACACTGATTTGATTCTTCATTTGTAATATCAGATCTTTGATGTAATGGAAAAACGCATCGAGCTGAATTTATACAGTCCAAATTTCGGTGAACATCCCTTAGGAAAGTAGGAAAATTTACTGTGCATCAACTAGTGGTAAATGAACTAACGCAGCCGATTTTTCATTGTTAGTGCTTGAGAACAAAAAGGTGCGGATTTCGATCCAAGGATCTTTGGCTGCCCAGCAGATCTGTTTTCTGGGCATCAGAAGTGCCCGGATAGATCTAGGAAAACAGCCTCATTTTTCAATTTGAAACAGCAATCAGATTGGAAGAGACAGAAATTATCTCTCACGGGAAAAAAATAAGAAAGAAAGAAAGGAAGAAAACAAAAACAAAGCTAAAGGAAAAAACCTGAACAATCTACAATCTAAAACCTTAAAGAGATGTTTTGTTTATTTCCATTAGTGTCAAGTCAAAATGGAACAGGAGTTTAGATGCCTGTGCTGTGTTTATTTATTTTTTTTTTTGTATGACTGGATTTTTTTTAGAATCAGGTTACGCAGCTGGA
>VYZM01011056.1:169549-209549 GCA_013398915.1 Dromas ardeola | reverse complement strand
GCACTTGGCCTTGTTGAACCTCATGAGGTTCACACAGGCCCACTTCTTGAGCCTGTCCAGGTCCCTCTGGATGGCATCCCATCTCTCAGGTGTGTCAACTGCACCACACAGTTTGGTGTCATCTGCAAACTTGCTGATGATGCACTTGATCCCACTGGCTATGTCACTGATGAAGATATTGAACAGTACTGGTCCCAATATGGATCCCTGAGGGACACCATTTGTCACCAATCTCCATCTGGACATTGAGCTGTTGACCACTACCCTCTGGATGCAATAATCCAACCAGTTCCTCATCCACCAAACAGTCAGCCCATCAAATCCATACCTCTCCAGTTTAGAGAGAAGGATGTTGTTGGAGACCATGTCAAAGGCCTTACAGAAGTCCAGATAGGCGACATTAGTATCTCTTCCCTTGTCCACTGATGTAGTCACTCTGTCATACAAGTCCACTAGGTTGGACAGGCAGGACTTGCCCCTGCTGAAGCCGTGCTCTCTGTCTTGAATCATCTCCCTATCCTCCACATGCCTTAGCATAGCCTCAAGGAGGATCTGTTCCATGATCTTCCCAGGCACAGAGGTGAGGTTGACAGGTTGGTAGTTCCGAGGGTCCTTGTTTCTACTGTTTTTAAAAACAGTCAGCCATTGGAATAATCTCCCCAGGGAAGTGGTGGATTCCCCAACATTGGACACTTTTAAGATTCAGCTGGCCAAGTGCTGGGCCATCTTGTCTACACTGTGCTTTTACCAAGAAAGGTTGGACCAGATGATTCCTGAGGTCCCTTCAACCTGGTATTCTATGATTTTAAGAGATAGTCGCTGCTGGCACATTGAGGGAGGTTTCAGCACCTCCCCACCCTGCTGTCTTGTGGGAAGTGTGAATTAGGCAGTACTGCACATCTGTGGATATTTATAGCAGTGGGTTTGTAGGAGGCTAGTCCTCCTAGGTCAAGTGCATGGTCAAGTTCATGGTCAAGTGCATGGCTGGAGAAGGTACTTTGGCACCATAGGTTTTGTCAACACCTTCTTAGCTTTGCAAGTTCAAATAACAGGATTTTCTCTCAATGGGGGCAGAGAGTAACCTTGGTTGAAGCTGCCCCAGTGAACAGGTACAGTGGCTGATCTAAGAAATTGGAAGGCAGGGTTTTAGTCTCTTCCCACTCAGAAATCATTCGTGTAATCAGACCTCACATCTAGACTAACACCCTGTCTCACTTTAGCTGTAATTGAAAAAGAAAAAAAAAAAAGCCTCTGTATGTTAGAGGCACAATTGTACCAAAAGTCTAGACTGAAAAACAGGCATTTCTGTCTTTGGGAACCCAAACTGGAGCATCTAAAATGCCTGGTAACCAGTCAGTCAATACTCAGAAGTTTCTGAAAATCAGCCCTTGGAAATACCAGAGAAAAACTCCCAAATTTAAGAACCCTTCTGTCAAAAATCAGTTCTTACTGGGTAATTTTGGAAAAATCTATATATCCTCCCCGCCCCCAAATGCTTTTAGGAGGTTTGAATGACCATGAATGACCCTTTGTGTTTGGGATCAGACACAAAACTACTCCCAAGCTGACACCTTACCTACCACGTTCCCAGCCCGGTGAGAATACTGGCTCTGAAATGGAAAGGTTTATGTCAAAAATGTTGACACAACCCTAAACTGGAGCAATGTGGGCATCAGGAAGGAGTGTGACATGGGAGCTCTTTGAATCACTCTTTCTCATAATCCTTAGAAGGGGCTATAGAAAGGATTAATTTTCTATATCAAGTTTCATTCAGTGAAAGAATTTGGAGGATAAAAACTCATAAACTATGCAAGCACAGACACAATGTGGGCGAAGGGGTTAAAGGACTGAAGAAGACTCAGTAATTCTCACAAATGGGGACCAGATGTTTGTTGACATTTTAAAAACACACAGTCTCCTTCACCCCTACTTGCCTTTCTGATACTATGAATCGCTCAGTTGAGATCAATGAGACATTACTGAAGAGGTAGTTTCTTTTCCATGGTTTCTTCTGTTTGTATCATAAAAAATGTGGGCAAAAGAATAAGGATGCATTAATAATAGCAGGAGCAGGTCTCAGATGGTATAAATTGGCATAGCTCCACCAAAGTCAAAAGAAGAGCTCTGATTTACAGCACACGGGCTTTTGTCCATCAGTGTGATTGCCTATACCCAGTGATACCACAGAAACCTTTACAGAATATGTCATGTTGCTGAATATTATGACTGTGCAAGGCTGTGCCAGGTCAAATGCAGTGGTGAAAGGTATGCCAATACAGAAGCAGGCCTGCTGTATACATGGGAGTTTTGAAATCCCAGGTGGAAAGAGCTTCACATCTAAGAATGAGAGGCGAGATGACAATAGCATTGGTCAGTAACTGTGTGGTGCAAGGGAAGTGATCAATCTTATGAGGAAAGGTCTTCAGCTGTATTCAACCCATAATGAAATAAAGGAGAGATTATGCGGCACTGAATGAAACCCAGGCAGAAGCAAAATCCATTTCATTTGTGTTTCATCTTGCATTAAAATCAGACAAAAATGAAGGATGTAGAGGAAACAGGAGCTACGTTACAGTTTTGCTATAACAGATAGGTCACATCATGTCTGTTCAGTCCAGTCTGATTCCTTCTCTGCCATGACTCACTTGTGCACGCTCATGAAGGGGTGCTGAATTTGGCAGGCAAACCACAGAGACAGTCATATCACGTTTTGTAAATCCTGTTGGCTCAGTTTAATCTGCATCCAAAAATATTGCACGTGTGATGAAAGGGATGGGCTGAGCAATGGAGAGACATTTCTGTGCCCAAAGTGACTGCTCTCATCACCATTATCTTGAACACCTCAATTCATCCCTTTTGTCCACTACTCAGTGTGGACTGATGGCCTCTTTTCCTAGGGGCAGGAAATTATAACAGCAGCAAAGACAGCCAAATTGAGGGAAGTTATGCCTCTTCTATTCAGACACTAAGCAAATTGGGAGCAGTGTGGCTGCTGGATGTTTGCCACCACAGTCAGCTAGAGCAGTGTGGCGACAAAGATGTGGGGAAACTGGCCGAGCCAAACCCTTGGGTTGCATGGATTGAAACTGGCCGTCCGGCTAATGGCTGAGAAATCTGTTTTAAACACCATGAGCTAGTCCCAAAGTAATGACATGGAGGCAGGAGAGGGCAGAAGGAAACAATGTGATAGCAAACCCAGAGCATTATTCTGGTCTAGGATGGGATTTAGTTTGGGATGCTGTAACTCAGCCCTGTGACACACAGCTTTTTCTATGGGACATCTTTTTCAGAGAATGTCCACCATTTGACCAGTTTCTTTCTTCAAAGGCATTAATAAGATGACTTCAGAAAGAAGGGACTTAAGCCAGAGTCAGTAGCTTCTGAAAATAATTATATCTTTATAATTTACTTAAATGCTTATTATATTACACTTATTATTTATTATATTTTTATAATTTGCTGTCTACCTGGGTGACTTGATATCTGAGTATCTTTTATCTTCCTTTATTTCATTTTGCCCTGTTTACCCAAGTGTTTTTATTCTGTTTTGTTATGCCTTAGAAAGATATATCACAGATGATGCCCTGCCACTGAATACGTCTTTAACCGATGTATATTTAATATCCTTTTTCTAAACTCTTTTGATTTACTGTCTCTTTTTATCCCCTGTGATAATAACTAGTCAATGTATTACCTTGAGATTTTTCTTCCAAAGTTTTCTCTTTCCCTTTTCACGAACCTAAATATACGTTGGCCAACGGCCAAGTAATTTTCCATATCAGCAACCTCTCTGCTTGCGTGCAGTCAGGAGAGATGTGCCTCTTGTAAAGTCTGCTTTTCTGTAAAATGCAGAGTTCTTGTACTCTGAAAAATCCCCAAACTTTCTATTTAAAATTAGCTGGTCAACCACGTGCTAGCTTCCTGCTTTTGATTTCATTATTTTCATGCACCTTTGTTCAGATTTTCCTACTACTACTTGGTACCGCTTAATACTAAAGTAATGCTTTATACTAAAATTGTGCTCACTGAACTCAATGGTAAATTCATGATATCAGGTATCATGAAGATGAAGGGTGGTAAAATTTTATTCCAATTGATATGAATTGGTCCACCACCTTTGACACTACTCTTGGAAGCTGTTGAATATGGATTGGTGAGCTAAGGTTAGTGGATGATTTTGTTGTAGTGGTCCATGATCCAGAGAACCAGGGGTGAAATCAGGAGCTAACACCAGTTTGACCTGAGAAAGATGAGAATTGTGTGGTAAGTTCACAGAAGAAAAATCCAAATGTAACCCTGAATTATGCTTCTGTAACTACAAGATGGGTTGATGCATTTAGATTAAATTATTAGTGTATATCAATGCAGAAAAAAAAAAAAAAGAAAGCAGAATTTGGCTTTATGTGATAGATTATTTTTTTAAAGTCTAAATCTCTGCTAATACACGAAACAGGGCATGGCACAGGACTGAGCACTGTCCACACTGTTTTATTACTAGCACAATCCTGGGTAGTTTTTGGCCCATGCTAAGTAGCACTTTCTTCAGCAACGCCCTGCAAGGGGATATTCCCAATATGTAGCATGCAAGGAGATGCCCGTGTTTTTTGGGGAGAGAAGGTAATTCAGCCTTATGGACCTGTCCTGCAGCATTTGCTTCCAGGACCAGAGAAATGTATCACGATATAGGCGTAGCTGATGTAGATAGCCAGCAATATTACTGTGCAATACATCCTCTACCAACCTGGTAGAGCTGGTAGTGAATCAAATCCAGCCACGTGAGTTTTCAGCACCGAGCTAAAGCCTCATTTACGGAAGGTGCACTTACAACAGACATAACTCCTTTGTGATTCAGGCACTGAAAAAAAAAAACAAAATGAGCAGTAATTACCTGCACCACCTTATTTCATTCTTTACAAATTAAATGACCCCCCCAAAAAAAGATGTGAGTAAATTTGGGGTAGGGGGAAGAGGATATGTAAGGGGTTAAAGCAAATCTATTAGGATGACACGGTTGAAATGGTCCTGTGTGCTCTGTTGTAGGTAATTCTTGAGCATGCACAAAAATAAAAGGAGACAGAAGGCAGTAGTGGAAATCTACTTGAAAACATGTGTAGTGGGAAGGGACTTTTGGCATGTAATAGACAGCACGAAAAGGTCACGCAAGCTTGTGTGGGTGGTGGAAGACACCACAGAGACTAGCACCCTCAGAGAGGTATAGGGTGATATTTACCACTAGACTCTGTAAGTACCAAAACAAAGATACAAAAGGAGACAAAGGGGATTGACTTCAGAAGATAAAGAAGACTTTCAGAAGATAAAATCAAGTGCAGAACAGAGGGAGAAAAAGAGACCAGGCACTGAGGTGGGAGCTGCAAGGTGCCTTTAAAGGGAACCTTCTTCAGTGAAGGGACATCAAGGACCTCTTGTGGCATGGCCACAATGATAGATGAAGAATATGGTAGGTCTGGCCTTTTGTCCCTTTGAGTCAAGGAAAAAATGTCTGTTTCCTTGGGAATATAGGATTGGACCTCACTGGATTATAATGCGCCATTTAAAAAAACCTGTAAATTAAGTGATGAGATGTTCCTACACCTTTCTTACAGAAGACCCTTCAGTTTTAGTTAATCTACTATTAGAAGGGTCAGATACATTTTGGTCACTGCTGAGAGAGGGATAGAGACAATAATACTCAAAAATGAAAGGCACAATATAAATAGATTTCAGGCACAGTTTTGTATACAATTATTTTTGACAGGGTTAAACATAAATCAGAATCTGATCCAAACGGTGCTCAAATCCTCCATTCATGTGTTGAGGGACAAGTCTTTCATGTGTTGTATGAATCTAGAAATGCCACAATATAGCACACAGCCTCTACCCTTTGTCCAGTTCAGATCCAGTCTTGGACTGTTCCATGGGCAAGGCAGTACCTGTGGCATGGGGACTGAGCTCATGGCCTGCATCTAGTGACCTTCTACCAGCCTTATGGGTCCTTTCTGCCAAGTAGAGAGTTCACTGAAGCCCGAGGGTGAAAAGAACATGAACTTCTGCTTAAGCCTGAAATCCCATATTGTTGCATTAGGTAACCAGGCTCTTGGCTCCTCTGTTATAATCTTGAAGAAATCCCTTTTGAAGTCAGGGCAAGTCCTCGCTGAACTTCAGTGAAGAAGAACTCTCCAGTCATCTGAATGGCATGTCCCAGCAGGGAGTGGTGAGCTGTGGGCAGATGCCTGTCAGTGGGACACCGGCTTTGAAAAATTTAGAAAGAAATGTTGAGAATCATGTTGCTGAGTGCTTCATTTGTGCTTACCTCCACTCTGAGGCAGCAGTAGGCTTATGGGTCACGGGTTGACTATGAGCTCTCTGATTCACAGCCTGTGTATCATTTTCATAATATAACAAGTTATTAGGTTTTTTTTTTTTTGGTTCGTTGGTTTTTTGTTTTGTTGGGGTTTTTTTGAGTTTTTTGTTTTTTTTCCCCTCTTAACCAATCCAAGTGTTTTCTTTGTATCTTTTAATTCTAAATAATGACTGTCTTCCTCAAGACATCATCAAGGGCCATTTCCAGCAAAACCCAAGTTCCTTAAGTAACATGTACTGGGAAAAATCTAATGTTGTTTATGGAGCTACCAGCCATATAGCCCAGCACGGACTGGCCCTAGAGGTTTCTGAGCCCAAAGCATTATTGGAGAAGCAAGTCCTGTGGCTATTGCAGAAGAAATGATATTAATAGAAGTATTTCAGAAAATTCTGGATTCCTTCCAGTCATATGGATATTTTTATTGTGCTTAAATACTCATGTCAGGGTCTCATTTACTGCAGGTTTTTAGGAGAGCAAGGGGCATTCCTGAATGTCCCATTCTGTATTTTTCCATTGTGTCTTAGATACATTTGATTTCATTTCATCAAAGGAAACGTTGTTCTCCACAAAAGTCTACTGTCACTTTTCTACAATACTGTGTTTCCTTTTTCCCCTTCTAAATAACAGGAGTATCTACCCCCTCTTTAGAGACTTCTATGAGACAGTCTGAAAGACTACCTGGAGGAACAAGATGGTGGCTGCATTTGGCAGGTGGGGCACTGAGGCAGGGGGAAGTGATTTATTCAGAATCACCCAACAGTCAACCCCTAAAGCAGAGCTGGGGACAGGATCCAAACCTCCAAAATCTCAGGGTAATGAGTGAGTGCATAAGTCCCACCTGAGCTCAAAACCAAGGGGAGGCTAGTTTTCATGGATTTTAACTTGAACAGTGTGTTTTGGACATAAGCTGCGTCTTCAGGTTATTAGTTCTCTCTAACAGTAGACGAAACTATTGGAATTTAGAGTTCCCCTGCTAAGTCAGTGTATAGAGTATAATGCCTATATACATGTGTGTTTTAAGCTGGATGGGTCACTAGGGACTCCCAAATTTGGTTTCAGCAGCTGTTTCCTTCACTCCTCAGACTGAGGGAAGACGTTGTCCCGTGATGTGGCCTGATGAATGAATGGGTCTTTTTTAGGTCTGACCCCATGCAGAGACTGGGGACTCTCTTCCACTTCATATAACACAATGCAGAAACTCATCTTTGCAGCCATGCCATTCACACAGCATCTTTTGGGGGATGAGGGGTTGTCATTTCCTCTCTTGGATTTCTGCATCAGAAAACTGTGGATAGAGACATTCTTCTTAAAACAATATGAACTCTACAGGTAAAAAGCCCTGCATAAGAAAGATAAACATTTCAACTGTGCGGATTCCAGTACTCTTAAATCCTATGTATTCCAATTTCAGGAGCGTCTTTTTCTTACGTAGCAGAGCCAGACAGAAGAAATTACTCCCTTTGTGTGGGGAATTCCAACATTTTAAAATTTGTTTTGGTAATTAGAAGTTGTGATATTTCATGGAATGGAAAGTCTAAGCTGTTTTAAGAGAAACTCAGAAACACACTTACCAAAAGGGAGGTCGTTAGCCTGAACTACTTGGCACAGGTGGGGATTCAGCTGGCCTGAGGTATGTAGTCCTGACCACCACACTTTAAAAAAAAAAGTAATAAAACATTTGGAAAACATCCAGAGGAGAGTAACACGAAGGAGAAGAGGTTTAAGAAAACATGACCTATAATGAAAAGTTGAAGGAATTGAGTTTGTTTAGTCTAGAAAAGCAGTGAAGGAAGGGAGGCATGATAAGAGTCTTCAAACATATAATAGGTTTTTTAAAAGAGGACAGTGATCAATTGTTCTCTGTGTCCACTGCTGGTAGGACAAAAAGAAATGGGCTTAATTTGCAATGAGAAGAGTTTTAGGTTAGTTATCACAAAATCCTTCTAACTCTTTGGATAGGAACAACACTACCTTGGTGGGCTGCAGAATTATTACCACTGGACCTTTGTCAAAGCAAGTTAGACACAAAGCTGTAAAGGATGATTTAGAAATATTTGATGTCATATCAGAGCAAAGGATCAGGTTGGAAGTCCTCTTGAAGTTCTTGCCACTTTACCCTCCCATCCCACCGTAAGGTGCTTTATCTTGGTAATACCCACACATTGTCTTAGAAATCACAGAGTACATAAAACATCTTATATAATTGTGTACTGTCATTCTAATTAATGAAGAATACTTGCAAAATTTTAATACTAAAGATCAAAACAAGGAAAAGAAAAATAAAGCAAAAAAAGTCCAAACAAAGTAAAGAGAGAAGGTCAAACTAAATATTCCATTTCATCTTGAAGTTTTTTTGAAATGTTGCCAACAAGAATATTATCACAGTTGACTGGCTGCTAAGAAACATCTTGGTTTTGATAAATCAGCTTTTTCTGATAGAAAGCTGTATAATCTAAAGAATATTAACCAACGCCATTGCATCAGGAGGGCTGATGGACCTTTAAAACCCTGATGGGTTTTACTCTAGCTATGTATAGAGAATATATTTTTAGCAAAACTTCACTTCCCGCATGGCGGATTTGGGATGGGAAATGGTATTTATAGTACAGCCCTTTTTTTCAGAGCTTATGAAGGGCAGTTCTTGCAGGGGAGTATCTGTGGACAGATGAGGAGAGTTCTCCTCACTCCTGTTGGAGTTTCAAAGCTGAAGATAATGAAAGCTTGGCAGCAGTTGAAGGAAGCTGAGCAGCTGAGGGGAACCAGAGAAGTTATCGTCCCTCTAAGTGGGATTTAATGTGCGAGGGGTGATCCAGGTTCTGATAATTTCTGTATGCTTCGAAGTGGGGAAAAAAAAAAAAAAAAAAAGACTAAAAAGTTGCGGAGAATAAAGACCTAATTATCTCTGTCTTCTAAGCCTCGCTGCAAGTTGCATGGAAATTCCTTTTGGGTCAGAGAAGTGCAATTACTCAGTAATCTGTGGGGAGATGTCATCCTATAATCACCTGATATTTGTTTACCAACAGTTCTCATTAAATTTCCCTTAATTAAGAAGCAGTTACCTTGTATTTAGGGCCCTGTGATTGTCATTGACACTTTCTGAGAGTGAAAGTTGCTCTAGCTTGTAGAAGTGGATGTGCCCCTGTTAAAACCATATACATTGGCCTGGGGGTGAAAGATCAACCTGATGGACCAAGGCTTCCTATATACCTTGGGATTCTCAGGCTTTTGATGACACGAGGCTTTATTTTTCTGTCACTACAACCATTTCCTGGAAAAAAACTTGCCCCGTTGCAATTTCAGAGCCTCTGTGATGTGATAACATACTTTGAGGTTGTGTTTTTAGAGAGAATTGAGTTAGATGAGACCACGCTTATCCTTGGAAATCGACAGTATGGGGATATTACAGCCCAACACCCAAGTGCCGATCCTTCAGTGTAGAGGTGTTTTTACAGACATCCATGGGGAATCCCTGAGAGGTGCATGAGCAGCCGGAGCAACTCCTTGAGGAAGGGATGCCAGACCTGTGCTGCACGGTCCCTGCTACCAGTGGCACCATTGCAGGCATCTGGGCTGTTACTATTGCATAGTGACACCCCATGGGCATTGCACATAGCTAATGGGAAGAGAAGTTGCAAGAGAAGCTGGTGAGAAAGAATGGACCAAGACAGCGTATGGTGCAAAACTAATTTTTTTCATCAAAACCTTTAAGAAAACGTTAACTAAAACTTTGGGCTCCTGTCACGTGCCCAAGAACTGTAGCAACAGCACCTGAGATGGGCACACACAACTTATGCAGAGACCCTTCTGGAGAAACTATTTTTCTTCTTTTGACTGCAGTAAAAAAAAACCAAGCATGGCTGAATGTTGGATGTATAACCCCCAAAGCAAATAATTCATAATGAATGCCCTATACCATTTTAATTCATTCTGTGTTGTCTCTGTATGGCAGGATGTCTAGAGGCCAAATACTGTTCTCCATAATGTTGGTGCAATCCCATTGATACATTGATTTCAGGAGGTCACACCAGATTATCATAATGGCTCCTTCAGGCCGTAAAAATCTATGAATACGAAAGCATGGGAGAGCAAGTTGAGGAGAATGCAGAAAACTTAACTTTGTGTTTTTGTGTGGGGGAGACAGCGGAGTATGAGGGACTGTAATGTAATAGACATAGGGCCTTTTGATCATGAATATGTATACTTTTCAGGTTGGTACCTGTTAAAAGCTGCTACTATTTGATGGCTCTAGAGTAGTTTACATGAATCCAGCTGGCGGTATCTGTACAGTTCCTTGGAGCTAAAAGTCTAGTGAAGTAATAAAGAGACTTCATCAACTTCAACAGGTCTCAAATCCGTCCCTTAATGGATAAATGTTCACAACAACATTAAACTGTTCACTATATGATGCCTCCCGCTAGCAATTTAACCTTCACATCTTCTCCCCTCCAACACAACCCAGCTTTATCTGAATATCTGCTTTGAAACACCAGGAGAAACAATGACGCCCTTTTAAAAACTGGCTTTCAAATGGGTACCACTATAATAAAAGATTGACACTCTCTAAAAACAAATATTGCAGTGAGAACCGATTGTATTTCCTCCATAAAAGTCTCTTAAATACCCACATCCCTTCCCCAGGGACAAGTTTTCCATAAACAGGCAACATTCTTTTGTTGTTGTTGTTGTACTTTTAACGGTCTTGTACAGTATCTTGTCAAGATGTCATCAATACAATTGCTTTGACATTTTTAGTGCAGCATTTGGAAAGCAGATTGGGTTTTTCAGTCTGGCAAGCCAATATAAGTCAGTCTCTGATACTTAATTTCTCTATGAGATCCTTCACTTCTATTATAAACAGATCCAGCAGTTGAGAGATAAATTTCTTGGTAACAGTTTGGACTTTTTTATGAACCACCTGCAAGTTTTCTGCAAACAACATGTTTTATGGGAGCTCAAGGCAATGTTCACCCATCAAGACCTGACAGTAAGAAGTGGATGAATGAGGCCTTATCTCAGCCACACATGTAACCTTCTGTGTCCCCTGGCTTGACCTCCCTCTGCACTCATTTATGAAAATGATTCATCTTTAAAGAGCTTCCTCACTCTGCCTGGAGGCTGTAGATCTTTCTGCACTGGACTTGTGTAGGCTGAGGTTATAAACTTCAGCATGGAAGGCATACAGAGGGGCTTAATTTTGAACATTAGGGAAAAAAAAGAATGTGTACACTGTGTACACACTTAAAGAGGCAGGTTAAAATACAGACAGTTAAAAAACCCCTCTGTTTGTGAATACTGAGAATTTTAAAAAGGGGGTGGCTGAAAAAGTGGGTCTCATTGATGTCATGTTAGATTTTTGTTTAAGACCAAAATAATTTTTTGAAAGCTATTTGTTCTTATTATTTATGTTTCTTGCTTTATGTGTGTTTTTTTCTGGAGTGTAATGAATATAAAATAATGCATTTCTAATCAATATTACTTCCTGGCTCTTAGACGTTCACACTAGGATGTACCCTAAATTCAACGACTGGGGAGGAGGAGCACAGTCTTTCATGACAAAATAATCTCTTGTAGTAATGTAAATAATATTTTTAAAAGTCAGCAAAAAAACATTCTAGTGGATTTTTAGCGGTATTTAAATTTCTGCAATACTAAACTTTAATATGTTAGTGAAAAACTTCACCATGTCTCAAACTTATTTTTGCTACAGGAAGTAAACTTCTAGTCTTCTCAGCAAACCTGAACATCTGAGACTTAGCAGTAAAAATAACCTTTAAAAAATAAAAGCTGGTGTCAGCTTCTGAGTTAAGCTATGTGTTTGGCTTTCTTAGGGTAGAATACTTTTGGTATTAGTTTAGGATTTGTCTTTTATATAAACAAGCTACCCAAACTGTAATCTGAAATGCTTGATCATCCATGCAGGGAAAAAAATAACCCCTCACCTGTACTGGGAGATCATTTAAGCCTGCGCACATTTATTCAGCTGGGCAGAAGCTGGGTTATAGCCTGATTCCACTTCACTTGGAGGTGAAACCTGTTCTTCAGGGCATGCACAAGCAAAAAGTTCCTCCAATAGAGTTGATCCCTGCACAGTGTCCTTTAAACAGTTTCTCTGTTGAGGTCCAGGCAAACCTTCCCACCACCTGCACAACAGAGAGACACGGAGTCCAAGAGAGTCCAAGCATGAAAGCCCTAGAGCGGTGTCCTCAGAAAGATGTAGGTGAGGACAGATGCAAGCTGGTCATGCTCATATGGATGGAACTTCTCTGTGGAAATACTCATCTTCATGTCAGGCAGACCCAGCAGCCAATAACTAGGATGTTGCTGAGTAAAACAAATCCCTGGAGATCTCGCTGAGTTTGAGATACTGGACGTGGGCCTGAGAGCAAAACACTAGCATGGAAAGCATCTGCCCTCATTGACTTCGTGTTCACGATGATAATTGTCCTCACCACAAATGTGTACTCCATGAAACGAGAAAATTGTGGTTAGCCTCACAGCCTAGCATCAAGGACCTTTTCGAGGAAAAATAAGAAGATTACAGGAATATTATAGTTATCTCCTAATCAGGTAATATAAATCCTAGAAATTCACAGTTTATGTTAAAAAAATGTTCCTGACATCCCTCAGTATGCAAAAGAAGTTCCCCTATACAACCTCCACTCTGAAGTGATGCAGTGAACTAAACATGCCATGCTGGTGGAATGTTTACTGTTCTAGAATAAATAGGACACGCAACACATCTGTGTGCACTGCAGCACTTTCTATGAAGCATAGAAGCGTCACAGGCAGTCGTAACACTAATGCCTTTCACCAGCTGATCATCTCAAAACTCATGATGCTTTTTTTGTTCCCCCTACATGACTAAAGTTTTATAGATCTTGTTTTAATTGTAGTCACAGCCATTAAATCCCATTGGTTTTGGTGAGAGCATTGGCCAGTAGCTCAGAGAGCTTTTCTTACCCTCCCCTGATTATCTCTCAATGTATTTATACAGTGCGCTTCTAGCCCCTATAATCCTTTGTTGCTGAGCATTTTTAAGTCAGCAAGCTATATTCAGACATGTTGTGTGGATGTAGCGCTAAAGACACCTGAAAAACAACTCACAGGCCTGTGTAGGATAGTGTGTTGGACTGCAGCGATATGATCTGAGGTCCTGCAAAGGCTATCACCACATTAATGTCAGCTCTCTTCTGGTTCTCAGCACAGCTGGATCAACTGGATGTGGACACTCTCTCCTTTGACCCTTAGACCGCCCTTTTGTCTCCTGTTTTGAAGTAGCCTCTGCCTTTCTGATCATCCAAGTAGCCCTTATCTATATGTCACTTAATCTATAGTCATGTTTCTTAACATAGCGTGATTGTGGTTATACACATCCAGAATATCCAAGTGAAGTTGTCTTTAAATATACAATGCAAGCTATTTTTCCCACCCTCATAAATCACCAAGGACCTTTAACAGTTTTTGTTGAAACCTGGTGAAGCTGAAGATACTTTAGGCAGAGTTTGTTTCTGGGCTCTTTGTTTGGTTTGTGTTTTTGCAAAATCATTACTGAATGTAAATCTCAGCTTCTTCTTGATGAGTCTGCAAATACCATCAGTTGACCAGGGGATGACTGTGCTTATGGTACTTGATTGGCCACAGTTAATATGCTTAAGAGGAGGGAACATTGAACACGTTTGATTCAACCAGTCCCTAGGAAGAATTGAGAGTCAGCTGCGGGGAGGGAAGGACAGAGACAGACAGACGACAGAGCTCTCGTCTGTAAAAGATAATAAACAGCATGCCTGCGGAACAAGGAGGTTGCCAGCTTTAGCAGATCAAATGTATCTGAGTTGTGTTAAATAAAATAAACTGATTCAGAGAGGCTGCAGATATTAAAGTTCCTGGATACAAATGAATAAGGATTAAAACTCCTATTCTGTTCTATTATTTTCTATTCTAATCTATTCTAGCTCTGCTGTCGCTAGTGTGGTATCAAAGATCCACATCTACCTAAGGACTTGCATAGCATAGCACTGAATTTAGTACTTTCTAATTCTTAGGAGCTTTGTTGATATTGCCCATTTTAGGCAAGTAAGCTTCTTATGCAATACATGGGGCACCAAGCACTTCCAAAAGGGTTTAGCACGTGGCAGCAGAAGGAAAAAGCCCAATTTGATAGCAAAAAAAGCCAAGGATAGGTGTGAGGCTTTGTATTCTTTTCTTCTTAGAAAGCCAGGTGCCCAGCTACAGACTGGAGGCAGATACCGTCTTTCATTCAGGTTTCGTAGACCGCTTGTCAGTCCCTGGACTACGTCTCCAACAGCCAGTTGAAACACTCACTTGGTACCTTGGAGACTCTTTTTCAGATCTTCCCAGTCTTACTGGTAGAGATCTGTGTCTCCCACTTGAATGGATTAAAAGTTTGTGTACAGAGTCGTGCTGTCTTGTTTGGACATTTTATCCAAACGTGGAACACAGAAAATACTGATGACCAGAGGAATCTCTGCATTTCTACCTTTACTTTTTTCTCAAGAGGTGAAAAACCTAGATTCAGTTCCTTCACTGCCCATTAGGAATATTGGGGTTTTGAACTGGGGTCATTCCTACACCAGCTATACCTTTAATCATCAGCTATTGAGATTACTTGCCCAGAGAAGGTTTTGCTCTGAGGAACAGAAGATAACTGAATGATTTCTATATCTTCCTGCCTCTAGATGCTGATTTCCTCACAGGCATCGAGATCTAGGTTTGTGCCTAGAGCACAAGAGCATCAATGAATTTGTGAGTGATTTGCAACACTGTAAGAAGCAACCCTCTCTGTTCCAGAATTGGCATAGTGCTGCCCAGTGGCTAATTTCAGTGCCTGCAAACATACAGGCAAAAAGCTTGTGATGCCTTTGAATCACCAAACACATCCTCTGAGTGGTGTTTGGCAGCAGGAATAGCATGACAGAAAGGACAACAGCCACAGGGCCTTTCTTTGGGCACAGGCATATTTTCTGGCTGTTTCACGTTTCACAGAATGCCAGACCTTAACGATGGCAAGAACCTGGATGGCCACTGAATGAGTTTCCTATGCCTGATTGCCACACAGGCTGGGAGTTTTCACCCTATTTTGTTTAGATAGCTGCCTGCGATCATCTAAACTTTTTTATTGGCATGCTGACAGCATGCCAGTGGCAAGACAACTCCCTCCAGGAGTTCCCATCATTTGGAGCACAGCTTCCTCCCTCTCCACCTACTGCAGCTATTAGACACATTCAATATACACCCAGGCATGCATGCACTAAAATACCTAGGTGAACCCAAGGAGCAGCCAACTCTGAATACAAAACAGGCCTCCAAATAATAATACCCGTGGAGCCTGAAGAGTTGCCTTCCTTGCCCAAAAGGCTTTTTAGGGATGCTGGGAAGGGAGGGGGAATGGCTTTTGAAACCCCAGGTTAAATCCTGCAGTGGAGATTTTCACTTTTGAGTGCCTCCACACTTTTGGGGTGGGATACCTGCAATGGGCCTGAAGCTAAGCTTCCTCTTCAGCTGTTAGATCCCACAGGAGGGGGGTGTACATCACTCAGCCAGACTTAATTTTGCAGTAGCTCTCTGACTCCCTACCACCAAAGTGTTAATTTAGCCCACAAAAATGGGTAAGCCTGCGGGACCTAGGGCTGGCTAACAAGGCTTTTAGCCTGCACAGATGCAGGAGTACTTCGGTGCAGGACAGGACTTGTTCCTTGCACTAACTCTCCTCAAACCCAGCTGCTAGGAATTGGAAGGAGTGAGGGGGAATATTTTTCCCTCCAAGGCTTGTTCAAATGGAGGAACTCTCAGGTAAAGCACCAGGCAGTGCTTTGCAGGATGGAGGCACTTTTCCCTAACTTTTCTTCACTTTTCCTCATTAACAGGCAAACTTCTAGTCAGAGAGGCACTGGTAGGCTTGCCAAGTGCCAGAAGTAACAGGAATAAAAAACTTGGGGGATTTCCCAGCCAATTTTCACGGAGACAAGCATCCCAAATGATGTGTGTTTCTACTTCTGAATCACTAAATATTTAGGACTGTGTTGGTTATTTGGACGGCCCATTTGCCCAGAGAGGTAAAGAGCTGAGAGAGGCACCACACTTCTTTGCACAAGCCTACCCATATCACCAACTGGAGCACAAGGAGGAGAGATGCCTCTGAAAGGCCCAGCGCACCCTCCTCTCTCACAGGCAGCCAGCAAGCTTCAATTTTCTGTACCTTCCAGGCAGAAAATTGGGAAGCTAAACTGCCTCAAAATAAAAGTATTTAGCAATACACCCATTTGCAGATTACTGCTCTAAGTCGGAGAAGGAGAATTAAGAAGTGAATGCCATGTCTACCAGTGGCCATAACTTAATCTGCTCCCTGAATAAGACAGCTGTATGACATAAGGGCAAAAAAGAATTGTGCCAGCTATAGAAGGATCCATCTAACACATCTACCTCTTCCTGACAAGGGCCAACAATGAATACATGCTTGGGGAAAAGTAAAATAGCAAAGTGAGACTTCCTCAGAGCACTCTCCCAACATCTTGAGATTTGCATTTCAGCGTCTTCCGGTGCCAGAGGTAATGTCTTTGTATTTAATAGCGCTTGAAGAATTCTTCTTTCATGAACTTGTCCAGTCCTTTTTGAACCCATGTAAATTTACAGCATCCACAACATCCTGTGGCAAGGAGTTCCACGGCTTAATTATACATTGTATGAAGAATCATTTCCCTTTGTTTGTTTTGAACTCATCTCCTCTGTGTTTCATTTGATGTCCCCTTGCTCTTGTTTTGGAAGAGACAGAGAACAATTGCTCTTAATTTCCATGGGTCTTTGATTTCATAGACCTCTGTCATCTACCCCTCATTCGCAATCTGGTCCTTAATGAGCAATCTAAGGTTATCACTCTGACTCTTGATTGCTTAAGATTTTTCTTCCCACCTAATGGGAATCCACATTGGGCAGAGAGAAGTGAAAGGGTTTTTAGAATGAGGAAGAATAAAATGTCTGGGTGGATTTGTAATATCAGTAACCACCACCATTTACAGAGAACAATCTTTGATCTGTGGGTACTTGGGAAATTCCTCTCAACCATCTGTCTGAGGAATTATGAAGGAGTTCCCTGTCTTGCAAGTATGCTGCAAAAGCAATCAGAGGGTAACACCACATCTAAATCTGCTTATCAAAACCACTATCAGGAAGAGATGACAAAAATACACTATATGTTCACCGAAAGATCAGTTCTCTTTGTTAACTTTTGGTTCAAATTATATAGCCAGTAGACACTTAACATGTTATCTCATTGAGATATCAGTGATACCGTATTACAACATTACAGAGAGCTTTATAGACTAGTGACAAGAAGCTGAGAGTTTCTCAACTGACATATTATTATCTAATGTGCTTGATGTGCCAAAAATTGCTACTCTACATGGATGAACTGAAAGCACAGAAAGAGAAACAGAAAATACCTGAAGTATTTTGTAGGAAGGAGGAAAAGTTAATATTTATAGCAGAGGTTGTTTTTAGAAAAATATCTCTGGAAAATAATAAATCACTATCAAAACCTTGTTTTAATAATAAACTTGAGTTTAATCTTTAACAGTACTCATCATCTTATATTAAGCATATACTTTATTGCCTTGCTTGATAAAGGTCTGACTGGTTCACTTTCAGAAAACCAGCTCATTCATTCATTCTGAGGTTTACAATCTATAAAGAATTTCTGATAGCAAAAGTTGAACCTGTGTCCAAACAGTTTCAAGATCTGGGGTCTTTGGAGGAGCTCTGGATAGAGAAGGGAACACATAAAATGTTCAGCTTTGGGGTCAGTCATCTAAACGGATTAGTTAATTGCTAGTCTATGTGTTTATACAGTTGTGTTTGCGTGTTCCTGCCTGGCTCATGTGATTTGCTCACAGTCTGATTAATTGCTATTTAAAAATTTAAAAATTTAAAAATTTAGCAAGATTCCAAGAAATAGTTGGAGATTTTTCCAGGTAGCTGGAGAAAAGAAGGGAAGGGAAGAGAAGGGAAGGGAAGGAACAGGTACAACATTTCTTTCTTAAAGATCTAAACTTACCTTTACTTAGCTAAATTAAGAACAGGTATTCAAGAAAAGTGATGGTGAGTATTCAAGAAAAATGAAGATGGGTAGGTAGTTTTTCTCTTTCCTGAAAATGACTATCATTTTTTTTGACACATTTGAACCCAGTCACTGATGGAGGAAAAATCATATTCTATATAAACCAGAAAGTTGATCCAGGAGGTCAGTGTTTACAGTCCTGCAGGAGACTGACCTTTATCTTAATGATCATCAGTTTAGAGTGAATGTGAGACACAGATTCTCAAAGGTATTCAGACATCTATACCTGTTTAATTTGCACACCTAAATATATTATGAGATCTAGGCTCAAATATCATGGATTATTTTAAAGGAAAACCAACACTGTTATTTTTTTTAACCTGAGCTCAATGATCCAAAATCCAAAATTGAAATCAAAACTTGTCATATCATGGCAATTTGTTGTAGAGATGCACATTATTTTATATGCCTCAAAACATGTTAATCTGGATGTAATTCTGTCCCTATCAAGCAAACTTTCTGTCCGATTTTGGTAAAACACACTGTCCCTACTCCTCATTTAGCAAAATTTATTCATGTAGTAGAAGCATATGCAAGAACTTGACATGGCTTATGTGCTGTTCCTGTGAGACAACTGTCCATTATCCCGGATTGCCCTGTTCTTTCCCTGTCCTGCCCTTTCTGTCTGTATCCAGAAGGAATGACTTCTTTTCATTACCTCTTGTCTTCTGCTTGATTGCAAGCTTTCTGGAGCAGACATTTCCTTATTTTTTTTTTTTTTTTCTGTGTTTCTTTGTTCTTTTGTTCAGAACCCAGTGATCAGAGACCAGTTTTGGTTTTTGACATGCTTAAGTTTGGTAGGACTCCTAGACCTCTAAGTTTACAACTACTAAGCGTTATACACATACAAATAGTAAATAATAACACCAATATGAACATTTGGGTCCATGGAACTTGCTGATCCTTCCATGCTGTTGGAAAAAGAGTTTTAACTGCCCAATATCTCAAGATACAATCCTGCTTGCCTGTGTCTGACTCCTCACACTGACACTCCAGTGGGAAAGTGCCTTTTTTTTTTTTTTTTTTTTCTTCAGNACACGCAAGATTCTGGAAAATTGAGCTCAGTGTTTTTTCTCAGGTTTCTCCAGCTGTTTGTCTTTTACTCATTTCAGTGAAATTTGTGTGCTTAAATCAGTTGTGGGTAAAATGATATGTTTTTACTTTGCAGATTGAAATGAATCAACTTCTTGCTCTGCTTATTAGGCAAAAAAAGGAGGGAAAACCAAATTGCATTTTGAACTGCAACTTTTCCCTTAATTACAACTTGAGAATGAAAATAAATTCAGCTGCTAGGCAAACAATTATCTTTCTGTGAAATTCTTTATCTTCATTAGTGTTAATGTACTTTCTGTATGTCAGACCACCAGCTTTTCAGAAGTTCCATAAAAGTATTTCTTAAGGGCCCAGCTCTACCCAGCCTGTAGCTGGGTGAGCTGGAGGGAGCAAGGTAGACTTACTACTTACATGATGCAATTACCAGGCAGAACTGCAGTTCTTATCCTTCAGGGCCAACATACCTTGTAGAAATCATAGAAAATGCAAGTAGACGGCTTGTTGCATAGCAGGCTGGAAGAGAAGGAATCTGAGACAGTTCTGATTCCTATTTTGGCAGAGGGTCATCAAGAATTTGGGGTGATCTATGGCTTACACGTACCTTTATTTCCCACAGCCTCCAATGTGTGATTTGCAGTGCCTCCCAGGGTTTAAGCTGAGTGTTGAAAATCAGTTCTATCACTCTAGCAGAGAATTTTGGGTAAAAGATGTGGAGAAATGTGAGCTTCTTGTTGCCTCTTGAATGTCCTTTTCTGGAGATCTAACAAAATATTCTGTGACAAAAGGGACAACACAGATGTAGGGAAAATGCCTTGTGCTAGGACCACGTTCCTGCCATGAAGCTTTGATTTCCACGATGGGCTGGGGAGAAGGGAGTTCTGGCTGCAACAGGCCAGTCTGGTGGAGTCCCTCAGAGCTTCACTGCAGCACTCTGCAAACCCGTTCCTTCTTGTTTACTCAGTAATTGCTCCTGCCCTTACTTTCCAGCAGGAAAGGTAATGTGACCTTTGGTATTTTGAAATAACATGATAACTATGCGCACCTTCAAAGGACAGGACTGTTGAAGAACAGTTGGGGATGGTGGTGGGAACAGCCTCCCCCTAACTTTCAGGCCTGGTGGAGGAACCAGAAGAACCTGCAGAGCTCGTGAGAAGCAGTGGGGAAAACTAGGAGTGGCCAGAGCAAACTCATTGTCCCCTTTCATTATATCTGAGATTGACCTTTATTAGTTGCCTGTAGGTATGGAATGGGCTGAGCTGAAGCTCTTCAGAGGAAGCAGAACCCAAACGCCCATGCAAAGCATGGAAAAGGAGGAGATAGGGTGAATGGGAAAGCCAAAGGGAGACTGCACTGAGTGCTGATGGTTCTCCCTTTAGGGCCATGACTAACCACTATAGAAGCTCAGCACAGTTTTAAAAGGACTCAGCTTTCCAGCATCTGGATAGACCAGGAAAAGATTATTATTCCTGTTTGTGTGAAACAGGAATGGTGAAGCAGAAGGCATCTGAATGCCTCTGAGGATACTGGTCAGGGAAATTAAATTCTAATTATCCATCAGAATCATTGCTTAATGGAAATTGAAGGTTTCTGCAAACACTAGCTTTTCTGGAGGGGGAAAGAAAAGACCTTTCATCTGGAAATCAGACAATCCAAAAGAAATATTTTGATTTTTGAAATAAGAAAAGAATATTATTTCTCATTTCACACAAAATCATTTTTGGGCAGACTACTCAGAAAAGAAAAATCTTCAACAGAGATATAAAAACCCAAAACCTGCTTACTTGACTTCAGGCTTCTGCTCTAACTTTGAAAGCACTTGACTGAAAACAACAACAAAGGAAAAAAAAGGATAAGTTGTTGCCCTCTGAAATGACTTTGTAAAACATCACTACTGACATTGATCAGTTCCCTCACCAGGGTGACCAAGTAAAATCCTTGATTATCAAAAATAAGCTGATTCTTATGAGAAGATGACATACCTATGAAGGCTTTGGTCAAAGAAAGGGTTCCCAAATGGATCTCTCTTGTTGTGGGCTAAGAAAAGTTTGTGTGCAGCACTCAGATGTTCTGATTATAAGGGAATTATCTAAGGGAATTCTTCATATGGTCCTTATATTGACATCTGATCTCCTACGCAGTGCTCCATGAACAAAAAACTGAGACTTAAGGGCAAGATAATACGTCTCATATTCTGAATTTATGACTCTTAGTCCTTCAGATTCAGTGAGGATGTTTCTCGGTTTCACCTCTTTACAGAGCTAAGAAAGGCTGGGGGTTTATGGAATTAATCCACCATTTCTTACTCAAGCATAGAAAAGGGGGTGGTGGAAGATGAAAGGAGCCTTGACTCCTTCCAACATGCTCTCCTGCTTCTTTTTCCCTCCCCTCCACACATTGATGTGCATTGCTGACTGCAGCTGGAACAGGGCAAGCAGATGACTGCCAATGTTTGCTGCTTAAAATCACCCAGCAACAGAAGGGTACTGTTTTCCAGCACCTATAGAGCTATGGTATAGCTCTGTAGTCATGAGGAAGGAACAGTGTTTGGAAACCACAGTCGTCCACCCCTTCTTTTGAGGAAGATGTAAGCATGGCTGTTCTACTGTGAAGGAGGTGCCAAGGATGACCTGGAAATTGAGCCTAAATATGTACATTAAAAAAATCCCACCCAAACAAGTGATGTTAATGTTTTGAAACAATGCATTAAATATATAAAAGAGGGAAAAGGCATTTAAATAAGCATTTTGCTTTACTGTAAATAATTACTTGCTGTAAGTGGGACTCATTTTCAATGTAAGAGGAATTTGGTAACTCAGAGTCCCCTCAGCATGGGGGTTGCAGACATAATGCACCTGCAGCTCCCTTCAGAGCAGCTGCCATGGCCTCCAGGCATGCTCAGGTCCTCGGAGATTAGAGTTGGCCACTTTGAAGATGGAGAAGCCTCACCTTTCTGTTCTTGCTAATGCCTCCAGCTCTGCCCTCCTTCCCTGAGGGGCTGTGGTGACATTTGAGGCACAAGATGGACATCTTGCATGGCTATAATTATTTGCTAATAGCGATCATAAAAGAAGAGTATACACTGCTCTCTACTCGCACTTTCGTGTTGGCCTCTTGACATGTTTTACAAACACAAAGAAATGAAGTTTCACAAGAGCCCTGGGAGGTAGGGAACAGACCCCTACAAAGGAGCCCTCATGCTGCCAGACGCCAGCTAGGAAGGGTGTCAGGATGGAGGTTTGTTTCTGGGGAAAGGTAATCATTGTTTTGGGAAACCTGACAACTGTGCCGGAGGAAAGAGGCTGATGGTGCATGGACATGTGTGGGCAAGCTCCCCGCTGACAGGGGAGAGCTTCCAGTGTCGGCACCCGAATCCAACCATCAATCATGCTGAGGCCATAGGTACGCAGCAAACGCTCTGTGACCAGACAGAGGCGGCACATGATGCAATGGGCACAGGTGTGCGGCAGACACCAGGGAAAGGCAGCAGGGCTTTGCATACATAAAGCGTCTTCCCTCTGAAGTTCTCAAGGCGATTTGCAAGCATTAATTAATTCTCACAACGCCCAGGGATGGTAGGCAAGGCAGTGTCACTGGCAAATTAATTTCATAGGTAGTGTCTTTGATATCACACGCTCATGTGCTCACTGCATAGGATTTGATGTATTATATTATTTCCCCAACACACCTGCTGCCCTTCAGCTCTTCTATACAGTATCCTGGATGAATTTATTATTATTTCTATTATTATTATTGCTGTTGTTACTAGCTTTATTAGCATTATTATGGCAGGGCTGGTGCTATGAAATGGATACATCCGAAGAGAAAGTCATTGCCCCAGAGAGCTCGTAATCTAAACCAACAAGATCCCTATTTGTGCAAGTCCGTGCTCGCACTCGAAGAATGCCTGCTGTAAAATATGTCAGTAAAGTTTGCGCTGGGATTGACAAAGATTGGTTTGTCTGCAGGTTTTTTTTTTCACCGCTCTGAGTTTAATCTGTCTGTGTTATGGGCTGACTGGACATGAAGATGTTCCCACCTAAAGATCTCCTGAGCTGAGGGAGTATGGTGCAGCCACCTGAGAGCCCTTTGCATTAATAGCGGGTTGACACCAAGCAAATATGATGTCTATACAGAGAGCTAAATATATACAGAGACTTTTGTCAATAAACAACGTTCTCATAGAAAATTATCAAAATTAATTTTTTTCTTTTTCACGTTCAGAGTGAGCTTAAGTGGAATAAGAGTGGAAAATAATGCAGGTAAATTTTTCTTAAGAATTGAAACTAGCAGGAAATCGAAATCAGATCTATCTGAAATTCACTGGGCTTGGGAACAGGCATATTACTGATTGGGTTTTACCAATGCAGTGACTGTGGGCATTTAATGCCATGCTTCAAGGCTTGTTTCTTCTCTTTTCTTCCTGTTCGTTTTGTTTTTTGGTTTGTTGCTTTTGGTCCCCGTCCCCCCCCCTTTCTTTTTTTCATCTGTTGCCCAGTGAGGTGATCCCAGCTAGAAGATACAGATTGCTTCCCTCAGCTGGCCTAAGGCATGCATAAAAAAATCAGCCACTTTCATTCAACAGGATATCTGACCTCTTCATAGGTACTGATATATCAGTCCTCTCTTATGTGTGACATAAATATTTATCTACCGAATAACAGAATGCAAGTGCTAGGGTTTAGAGCATTACAGAGCTGACCTTCAGTTTGGAATTCACGTGGTTCTTCAGTAATTTGTACTATAGGTTAACCTTACATTTTGTCTTTTCTATCTGTGCCCTGAGGAAAAACAAGTAGTCCAATGTCAGTTCCAAGCGATCTGGATTCTGAGCCACATCTCTTTTGAGATTATTCTGTTCTGCTTATTGGGCCTTGACCTTGGTAGCATCGTATCTGCAGGATTATCTCACAAATTCTTCGTATGATATTCTGAGATCTGGTAGAGGGCTGATGTTCACATGGCTTTAGTTTAGGCCAGGTCCTTGAATTGGAGAGTTGAATTTTGACAACCTTACTTTATTTCTGTCATTACAGATCAGTAGATCTTTTGCGTAGGTTGCAAATAATACAGGTGTGAGTATGCTCCCTTGTGGTAAGCCATTTTGTTGTCACATCATTTACTCCATTTCTTTCAAAGTTCATCGTGAAATCATTTGTTTTCTAATAAAGATTGTATCAGTCACACTCTGTGATGATCTTTCAGTATGATAAGCATTTTGGCAGGGCGTCCCATTAGCTCGGGTAAGAAAAGGAAGTGGAGATGTTACTTTTTTCTCACCAATAACACTGTGTTGAGAATACCCACCAAGCTCAGGTTCAATTCCCTCTTCTGCTTAAGGGGATTTGAACTTGTCTCTCCACTTCCCTGACTGCCCTAACCACTAGGCTAAAGAATATTCTAGGGCAGGGCTTTCTCAGTTCCTCATATTGAAACCATTTCACTTTGCATAGGTTAATTAAATATTCATGGGAACAGGAAGATGGCAAGCCTATGCAAATGACTATATATATCTTCATGGTATAGTCTTTCATTTGGGAGCAGAGGCCTGGCTTCCATTATCCACATCAATGAATACTTAAATGAAAAATACAGAAACATCAATAGAAGCAGGCACAGGAACCGAGGACTTCCCCTTCCAGGTGAATACGCTAACCGCTAAACTAGAAAGTCATTCTCCCCGTGACCCAGGAAACAGTGAAATATGGTATACAAATAAAACTACTCCAACAAGAGAACTTCAGACAGGTCTGTCTTGAAACCTGGCACTGTGAATATTCACCCATAACTTGAGACTTGGGTTCAAGTTCCTTGAGAAGAAAGCTATGAGTTTTAATTACCAAGGTGTGTACTGTCCATCCGTGGTAAGAAGAAGGGCATTGACAGTATTTCTTGCTCTTGCTTGCCTGCTTAATTTTTTATGCCTTTTTGGGTGATCAAAGGGTTGTTGTGTTGATGAATGATGTATTTGTTCTGTACAATGTTTGTTCTGTACCATATTTGAATGTTGCCTTTTTTGGCTGAGTCAGATGGATGGTTTATTACCTTCTACACTTGCTTCATAATAGTAACTTTCTCACCACTGGTAGATTGTGCTACTGAAGGGAAACCTATGTTGATGCAAACTTCATTTTATGGGGGCTTTGACAGGGAGGAAGACGCAGATAAGATGTATTCTTGATCTTATATCTTTCTGGCCATGATGTACCTGTGTCTTGCACCCACTAGAGAAGAGCAGGTACACAATGGTGTAGTTATCTCATTGTAAAGACCAGCACGTGGACTCAGCTCTTGACTTTTTGGCCAAGGACCTTCCCAACAATTTCCAGGTAAACTTCCTCATTATCAATCCTAGTGAGACTGACTGGTCAGATGAGTTTGGGAAAATCCACTAGCTAGACCTTGCAGATGAAGTAGGAAGAGGAACACTTAGCATGGATTTATTGGGTTTACATGTCAAGCTTTTGGTAGCAGGGGGACTGCAGGGTTGGCTTCCGTGAGGACACCAGAAGCTGCCATTGTGTTGGACAAAGCCAGTTCCAGCTGGCTCCAGGACGGACCTGCCCGGCAATAGGACAAGAGGTAATGGGTACAAACTTGAGCATAGGAAGTTCCATCTCAACATGAGGAGGAACTTCCTTACTTTGAGGGTGGCAGAGCACTGGAACAAGCTGCCCAGAGAGGTGGTTGAGTCTCCATCTCTGGAGACATTCAAAACCCGTCTGGACGCGTTTCTGTGTAACCTGCTCTAGGTGGCCCTGCTCTGGCAGGGGGGTTGGACTAGATGATCTCCAGAGGTCCCTTCCAACCCTATGATTCTATGATTCTATGCCACTGGCCAAGGCTAAGCCAGTCAGTGACATCGGTAGCACCTCTGTGATAACATATTCAAGAAAGGGTAAAAAATGTTACACAGCAGCTGGGAGACAATAAGTGAAAAAATGTGAGACCCACAACTCTGCAGACACCAAGGTCAGTGAGGAAGGAGTGGGAGATAGTGCTCCAGGTGCTGGAGCAGAGATTCCCCTGCAGCCCATAGCAAAGACTATGGTGACACAAGTTGTCCCTTTGTAGCCCATGGAGGACCATGGTGGAGCAGATACCCACACTGCAGCCCAAGAAGGACCCCACACAGGTGGATGTGCCCTCAAGGAAGCTGCAGCCTGTGGAGAACCCATGCTGGAGCAGGTTCCTGGCAGGAAATGCAGCCCGTGGAGAGGAGCCCATGCAGGACCAGATTTTCTGTCAGGATCTGTAAACCTCTGGGGGACCCATGCTGGAGCACTCTGCTCCTGGACTGTACCCCACAAAAAGGACCCATGCTGGAGCAGTTTGTGAAGAACTGCAGCCCATGAGAAGGAGACACATTGGAGAAGTTCATGAAGGACAGTATCTCACGGGAGGGATGCCATGCTGGAGCAGGGGAAGAATGTGAGGAAGGAGCAGCAGGGATGAAGAGCTATTAGCTGATCACAGCTTCCATTCCCCGTATCTCTGTGCAACGTGGGGGGAGGAGGTAGAAGAATTGTGGGAGTGAAGTTGAGCCTGGGAAGAAGGGGTAGTGGTGTTTTTAGTTCTGTGATTGTTTCTTATTATCCTACTCTGATTAATTGTCAATAAATTAAAATAATTTCTCTAAGTTGAGTCTGTGTTGCCCATGACTGTAACTGGTAAGTATGTCCCTGTTCTTATCTTGACCCATAAGCTTTTCATCATATTTTCTCGCCCTGTCCTGTTGAGAAGGGAGACTGATAGAGCAGCTTGGTGGGCCCCTGGCAGCCAGGCAAGGCCAACCCACCACAATGGGTTTTGTCTCATCTCATTTTAAATATCTACACCAGAGTTGACCTCATCTGAGCTAATCATCTGGGCTTGACTGGCAGTCAATGGAGAGAAATGAGACTTTCTAGGAGGCAGTTCATCTCATCCTAATGTACACATAAATACAAAGCAGATGAAACTTATCTTTTAAGTGCTTCTTGCTCTGTTGGCTGTTAAGGAAGCCTAGAGTATCTAGTTCAGATGTAGGTATCTACACCATAGCTGTCAAGAGCTAAGTAAGATGGCTCCTTCTCCTGCATTTTACGATCTCATCAAGATTTAATTGTGGTCTGTGGTTCTGAAGACTTGAGATGGTTCTGTACACGTCCTGTGGCAGAAAAGCTTTGTTAAGGGAAAATACTGGTTGTGTCCATAGGACACAATTCATAGCAGCGCTGAGAGTTCCAACCTGGTAGCAGAGAGCAGCACTGTGTGGTGATACTACCCCAGATGCAGATGCAGCACTGATGCATCAGCCAGCCACTGGAGTCATATTAGAAGCCCTCAGAAAAGCTAATTAACTCAAGTGCAGAATGGCACAGATACAACTGTATTCCAGAGTGAGCCTGTTCACACTCAGCTGAGGTCTCTCTTCTTCCCCTCCTTTATATACAGCAGAAGTACCAGAGGCTTTAGGATCCCTGGACCTCATCGGCAGCTGGATCTCAAAGGCACCCAGGACATGAACCTCATTTCAAAAGCTGCAGTTAGTTTTCTACATCCCTGTACATCTTTAGGGCTAAGCTGTTGCAGAAACCTATCAGTGTTCAAGAACAGACAAATTTAAAGGCAACACGTGTCTTGTCCATTCTCTGCATCTTCATATAATTCTTCTTCTCCATTTAATTAATATCAGATTCATTTAATGTGAATAAAACGTACCTACATCTTGTTCTAATCCCTATTTTTCACTCAGTCAGTAGGTCACACTCCTGCATTTTCATAAAGACATGTGAAGAATCAGGATGTACACGAGCACAGTGATAATGTGATTTCATCCAGCAACTTGAAGGTGCTTCCCAAAGGCATGATGTATCATTTGAGATGTTGCAAAGCTGAGTCACTGACACTCCGATGTGACTAATCTTAATGATGTTCTTTGATTCCATAATATGTCACTGTAAAGTTTGACACATTTGATACATTCATTTCAACATTCCAGTATACTTTCTGTTCCCACAGTGAATCTACTCATTGGTAAGACAAATAGTCTGTGGAAAAAAAACCCAACCCAACACTTGAAAAAACTACCTAATTTGCCTTTAAATTTGTCTATGGACGAAATTTTGCCCTCATCAATGGGATGCAACTTCCATTGACTTTACTATTCATATATCCAAAGGCAAAATTTGTTCCTATCTATCAATCTACCTACTATTTTATCTACTATCTGTCTGCTTAACTCTATTAATTAGTTAATGTTTGTAAAACACTCAAAAGATGTAAAGCCCTATAGAAATGCTAAGTATTATAATTATTGTTATCTGACTGCTGTATCTCTTTACCTATCTAGCTATCTACCTTCTCTATCTATTATAATAACAATAATACTTAACACTTATATAGTGTTCTTAATCTTCAAAGTACTTCACAAACATTAACTAATTAATCTAATCTAGTCATCTCGCAAACAACTCCTTTAACAAACCAGTGGTTGTTTCTGTAAAATAAAATTCTTTGCAAAATAGAAGAATCATACTTTGGGGGGGTTATTTTGTTCAGGTTTGACTATGATAAGGTAATAAATATGTATAAAAGCAAAGAAGCAAGAAGATGGATGAGAAAAGCTCCATCACCCGATAACATAGAGCTTGCAACAGACAATAACATGTTGTAAGCAGCTATAGACCATGAAGAGGTCTCCTGGCAGACTTATTCCTGACTTGTGTTCTGCCTTAGTTTTAATATAGAGACTTCCTGCTACAGAAATGTAACTTTTTCTCCTTGTTATTACGAAGACCCACAAAATATTTCTACCAGTTTCTTATTTTCCAGATTATTCTCTTACCAGAAGCAAGGCCAAACTGAAGTTGGACTCTCAAGTCCCAGATCTGCAAAGGTATTTAGGCCCTGTTTTTTTTTCTTACAGAAACAGTGGCAGATGTGCCCCAGAATTTTCAAAGTGTTCACAAGCTACAATGGGGCCAAAGGATCCAAAAACATTAAGAAGAAGAAACCAACTTCCTTTGAAAACAAATGATCCCCTAAATACCTCTGTGGATCTTCATCTAGACTCATATTGGGGGTTGGGTAAAGACGGTGATTGCTGTGTATGTTCACAGCATCCTAGAGGCATAAGGTAAGATCAAAAAGCATGTGTAGGTTCTCTTTGGGGCAGACATATAGGTTACCTTTGTGTTTCTAAACATGTGAAGGTCACAGACTCAGATCAAGCACTGCTTGCTGATTGTTCTTGCTGCTGAATTGTCACATAATTGCCTGACTTGGTTTTAGACCACACTCTTCAAGAAAAGTCTTCTACAGAGAGGGTAAAAGACCTAGCCTGTGCCTCTTGGCATTGGGACTACAAATCAGTTCTGGCCCTGTTACACTGAATATGTGAGGCACAGCCATAATGAAAGACTATCCAGGCCTTATGCGGCTTACAGTAGCACCAGAGAGCAGAAAATAGAACAGAATCAAATAGAAAAAAAGATTATGTTTTCCACTTGATGAAAGGGCAGGCTTTTTCTTTTTATTTTATTTTTTTTCCCCTTTCTTTTTCTTGTGGTATTTTTCTATCTGTCCTATTTATTTATTTTCATAAGCAAAATATATTGGGACAGTTCTGGTAAGAGCTAACCTAAAAATGAGTTAGGATTCTCCACTGAGCTCCCCCAAGTCAGCCTGGCAAACAGCAGAACTGTGACCACTATTGGGCAGAGACTTTTGTCTCTATTGCTTCTGCCAAAAAAAATCATCACTTGGCAATTTCCCAACATCTCTTCCTCTGACAGCTCGGTTAACGTAAAACATGCCCTCACCCTTCCCCAAATTAAAAATCAACAAACTTTTATACTTCTTTTGGAGACAGACTTGCAGCCGTCTCCAGCCAGGTACCTACTTGCCAGGTAACAGCTTGAAGCACCAACAAGCCCTTTTTACCACTGCAAGAGATTTTTGAAGTACAGCGGCCTTTTGTGTGACAGCCTGCATACAGCTGTCACCCCGCAACAGGTATGTTTGCAGATGCAAAATAAAACAAAATAAAGCAACAACAACAAAAAATGTCATTAAAGGAAGTGACATGGGGTTGAATTCAGATTGCACATCATTAATTTTGTCATCCAGACAAGAATGGCGTATTGAGTTAGAGCAATTACAGGCAAATCGGGCTTCCAATGCAATCAATGCAACGAGCAGCTGTGTTGTTTCTGTGACAAATTCACAGAAGAGGATCTGAACGTGATTCTTGTCAGTCAGGCATGAGAGCCAGCTAGGCTGAAATTCAGGTGATAGGGGCTCAGCCACACGCTCCCCGAGTAACCTTGTACGCAAGACCTAGTCTAACCCTTGCCTTCATAGCTTATTTTTTTCCCTAGTGGTGCACTGCATAAATACAGTGCTTTGATCACCTTAAATGTTATACCCAGCAGGGCTCGAAAAATGAAAGTGTTTGGTTAAAACTGTGGCTGCAAATAAGAAACATGTACACAGTTAGCATCTGCTAATAAGGGATGCGTTGAGATAGAGAGTGTATAGAAACCTAAAATTAAGGGTTGAGGTTGGAAAAAAAAAACAAGTTGGGAATCTGGGAGACTTTGCCTAGAAAGGGTGAAGATACCACTGAGTGTTTGCAAAAGATTAAAGACTCCCATAACACACTCACAAGGCTGACACCTCTCAAAGGTGAATATGTGAAGCTGATGCAGAAGGAAGGCTTTGGATCCCGTTTAGAGCACCAGTTCGGAATTATAAATCCTTTGCTTTTGTATAGGTTAGATGGGGCTCCCCCTTCTCACCTTGACCCCTGCATTCACTGCAGAGTGTCTAAACAGAAGGTCCTGTACGAATACAAATACAACTCCTCTTCCTCCCACCTCCTCCTCCTCTCTCCTCCCTGAAATGCTTCTTCGGGAAGGGAAAAAAGCCCCCCTCCCTTTCTCTGGGCAAACAAAAACCCACAGGTAGAAACCCAAACCTCATGGTTTGTTTGAATTCAAGGCACTTTGCAGAGCAACTGTTACTTATATGCTCTCCTCCGTGACGCAGAGGAAGACAGAACATGTTTTTAATTGCAAAGCCAAATGGTTATGCATGGGTCCTGTCATGCTTGTGAGAACTTGTTCTTCCCCAGCCCTCCCTCTCCTCCCCGCTGAGACAGCCTTGCCAAAACTCTGTTTGAGAGTGGTCACAGGGAAAACACGAAGCCTCGCAGGGATTTGGGGAGTAAACGTCAATCTGTCAGAGGTGTCACCAGAACTGGATATATCTGCTGATCTGTTACCACTTGCTAATTATGGATTCGGCAGCTAATTGTCATAAATCTCGGTAAGAGATGTGGTATGAGACAGAGTTTTCAAAACGGCATGGCCTGGATAGGTTTGCACTTGGTGAGTCGTGAAGCAGAAACGATCATCCCCATGCCAGGGTTCTGCCGCTGTGTGATGCCCCGGTGAATACCTGTAATGTTACAAGCGCCAGTTTGCTCTGAGCAGCATTTCTGACATTCCTTTGCAGGAATGGTGAGTATCCAGGACTGGAATAACCTAAATTATTGAAGGATTTTTTTTAATAAGCCTAGAGATGCTGGTAGGTCACAGCCAGGCAGATATTTTACAGGATGAAATCTTGCACTCCTCGTCAGGCTGACCCTCTGGTCCACCCTTCTGAAAGCAAAGCAAAATTCTGCCATGCAGCCATGAGGTCTCATGCCTTGACTGTGCAAACCCATAAATCAGGCACTATCTCAGTGGGGATCCAGATTGCTGCTAAGGCTGGTCTTAAGGGTTAATATTCTTGCGATTCAGCCAGTCAAGAGTTTGGAGTTGGAAAGAAAGAGGCTTAGCAAGTTTCATGAAGCTTTAGATATCCTTTCCAACATTTCAGTTTCCCACCATCGTACACTAGCTGGTTTAAACCTTTCCATGATTCTTGAAAGACACAGTTCAGGGTGGAAAGGGCAAAGCCAAGTCTTTCAAATCTCAAAGGCATCTAATTTTCTTAAATGCTGAGCGCCTTCTCTGGAAATCAAGTCCCTTCAGGGTATCTGCAGTTGAGCATCCAAAAATAACTACTTGAAAGTTTCTGTGGCTCTAAGGATCAGAAGCTCCATATTCATGTGAACCAGTCTTCAGGTGATCAGTAGCTCCTGCAAAAGATCAGTGGTAAATTTGTGTTATTGATTGACTGGCTCGTCATTTGGAGAGAGTAGAGCTAAGGTTGCACGCGGAAGACATGTCTCTCTTAACAAGTAATTCCTGATTTTCAGAAATTTTGTTCTGCTTTTTATTTCCTAGTCCTTTTCCTCTTTTCAGCTAGCTTTTGTAATGTTTTCATCTAGTCCAAGTTTTTATCTAGACCAAGATTACCAACCACTTTTGGAAATATAAACTAATATCTATCACATATTCCACTAAAATCTGCCAAATTTTCCAGGTAGAAAGACACAACAATCTATTTTAAGGCTGGTTTTCACTAAAGCTGACTAAAAACTCCACAGTGGAATGTTTGTTTATTTCCCCAGTTGAAAAAACTGATTCATAGTAATTCAAACATTTTGCTGAGATCAGTTTTAATTCAGGTGTGACAAACTCCAAGCAGAGTACAATTAAGCTCTAATGACTAGATTTCCGCTGGAAACTAGACTTGCAAGACGCTGTGGCCTGGTGGCAACCAGCTCCTCTGAAGCACATCAGCACATCAGGATCAGTGCCGACAGGGAATCAGGAACCTGAAAATGTTAAAAGATTTTGGTCAAAAGTTTTGATGTTTCCTGCTGGGTGGAAAGAAAGAGGCCAGAACACCATTACTCACTTCTTCCCAGAGGTTCTATGTTTGCCTGTATAGCTGTCCAAGAAGTCAGGATCAATTGTTTTGTCAGGATAAAATAAGAATTAAGTTTGTTTTTTTTTTTTTTCTAAATTAAAAAGAAATTCAACATTAAAATATCGAAAACTTCTCTACAGACAATGATTCCTTTTAACAAAGTTCTAGTGCTCATAACAAGCCATGCCCATTAGTGTTCAATTCCATTAACTGTTTAGTTTAAAAAGTGTTAATCCCTCTTTGGGAAATGTAAAATTACTTCTCAGGGATGAGGAGGGAGGCATTGCTCTGTATATTAAGAAGTCCACATAGGTGAAGGTCTTTCTGACTAAATTCTGTAATCCACATCTTTATTTCTGAAGGCAAAAGCTTTTGTGTACTGAAAGCAACCATTTTTCCTGCAGAAGGCAGAGATGCATGTCAACAGAAACCAAACAAACAAGCAAAGGAAGCAACACAAAAATTATCCCCCCACAAATCCAAACTTAAAAAAAGGTAATTTAAAACAAAAATTGGTTCCAAAACATCTATTTTGAAATTTCTGCCAGTGTGATTTTAGGAAAAAAACTTGAAAAGGACCTGAAGTATTTTCTTTGCTTTAGAGTGAGATAATTTTTAGTTCTGGTTTCACCAGAAACCTCATAGGAAATGTTTTGGGGTTGACTTAAGGCAAGTCAGCTATCCTCAGCCATACCTCCTCTTGCTTTTTGGTAGTGCATGCAGTCCGTGCCAGCCCTGGAATATCAGCCTCTCCAACAGAATTGATGCAACATGTCTAATGGACTGGATCACCAGTAATTTTCCACAATGGAATGACTCTTGTGTAAAAGAGTTATAAGTAGTCTCCAAATCTGGATGAAACTACCAGAAAAATGACTTTTATTGGAGCGTTAATCCTCCATTTAATGCTCAACTGCTGCCTGAGCTAGGAAAAGATCAGGAAACACAGTGTGATCCAAAGTCCTTAAAACTGTTCCTTTATTCTCCCTGTCACTCTGGGGAGGCCAAGTAAATAGCACCAAACCGTTACCTGATGCAGATGGTTTCCTTCCAGTACGGCCATGTCCCTTCTCCCACTGGAGAGACACTTCCTATGTGTGTTTTGTGTGAAAGCACTTGCAGGTGGCTGCACGCTCATGTAAATCACATCACCTACTTGCTGCCACGTTCTGGTCCTTCCGGAGTTGGCTGGGTCCCAGCTGTACTCCAACAAACAAACACACATCCTAAGACCACGCTGGGTCTTGTAGGTTCCATCTCTGGCAACCCTTCCCCTTCTTCTGCCCAAACCCAAACTCAGCCTCCATCACTGATGCAAATGCAGCAGCCAGGGTGAGACTAGTGTTTAAATAATGATGTTTTAACACTTTGCAGACTGCCATCCTGGGTGATTATATAGTCTTCCACATTTGTTTGGCTGGAAATATGGAAAATTAATTAGTGGCAGAAGGATATAACTTTGCCAGCCATTAACTGAATTATAAGTAAGTGTTCTCTTTGTCTGGCAATATCTTACCTTGTCCTTGTGCCAAAAATATCTCATAACTTGGTATTATATTCTTTGAAGACAACCTTTTCAATGACTTTATGTGCAAAATAATGTAATACCAGTAGGAGAGGATTTTTTTTCTTCTTTTATTGTTTTTTCTTGTTGATGAAAGGGGACATAGCTACATTTCTGGAGGTCAAGTGTTTGGAACCAAAAGCTGTTTGCTTATCCAATTATTGTTTTTTAAATTGTTAATGAAAAGCAAAAAAAAAAATCCCAGATAATGATGAAAAAAAAAAAGGAAGAAAGGAAGAAAGGGAGAACTTTTTTAAGTCTGAATGCTGTTGCTTACTTACTTTCTGCAAGCAAGATTCTGTAGGTGTTTGGGGAAGAAGAGAGAACCAGGTTTAACGTCTGCCTCCAGACTTTGTTTTATAGTAAGCAGTATTACAGCTGAGATGTCTTCCATCTGCATATTTGCTCTAGTACAAAGATTGATGTACCCTGATGTGTGTTGCATTAAAAAAAAAGAAAAAAAAAAAAGAGAAAAAAATGAAAGAAAAAGGAAAAAGAGAAAAAAAATGAAAGAAAAAAGAAAAGGACTCATCTGTTGCTCTAGGCATATTTTTAGAAGGCAGTTATAAAACAGACAACTCCTAATTTGTCTGATGTCCATTAATCAACATAGCTGCAATCAGGGGTAAAGCACATTATCGTTCCTCCACTTAGGTCTTCATGCTTCATCAAAGCTTCTCCCTTCCATTTTTTCTGGAGGTCTATAAACCAGGTCTGCTCTGGATGGTGGGTGGGAGCTGAGGATGTCTCCTGTTGACTAGCCTTTTTCTCCAGACCAGTTATCACCTGGCTGCTGGATGTTTAGCTGTTCATTCTTCTAGCCATAGTTATAAAAAGCAACTCATGGGAACAGGAGGTGGATTTTCAGCATGGCAAACATGGGCCAGGCAGTGCATTTGATGCACAATGGATGCCTTGTCCATTGGCTCATATAACTAGGGAATGGTCTGAGAGGACGGCCTGAACGTTTCTTATTCCCCTTGCGTGTAGAGGCACACACAGTTCAGCAGGCTTTCTGCTGCAAATCGCCCACGAGTATCTGCCTGTTTTCAAAATTAATCAGTGTTGACTTGGAAGTACTTTCATCTGCATAAACTTTCTTTCTTTTCCCCACCCCCTTTCTCTTCCTCATGCTGAGACAAGCTACCATGGATGCTACAAGCACAGTGGAGGTGTTGTCTAGACACCCAGAGCAACTCAGTTCTTGCTGTGAGCATGAGACTTGCCATGCAAAAAAGGCGTCCACACATGAGGCTGTTGACTCTCCTACTCTCTTGGCCAAGTCTCCAGCCACAAAAGCCACGTCTAGGCAGTTGGATGTGCTTTCAAATGTCAATGGTTGGACTGATTAGCAAATACAAGAAATGATCCTGACTGTGGTAAAACCCAAAGTCGTCCAAGAGAGAATTTGCAAGAGCTTAAACAAGTTGGTCTGTGTAGAGTTTGCCTAGTTTTCTTGCCTAGCAAAACAAAGTGATCTGGATTTGTTTGTGCTAGTGGGGCTTTATGGCTCCACTCAGGGATCACAGAAGTGCTGGTTGGTGGGGATGTCTGGAGGTCTGCAGTCCAACCTTCAGCCTGAAGAAGGCCCATTTCCAACATCAAAGCAGGCCAACCATGGACTTACCTAGATGAGTCTTGAAAACCCCCAAGGACAGAGATTTTACAGCCTCTCTGGGTGACCTTTTTTAGTGTGGGGCTGCCTTCCTAGAGAAGCTCTTCCTGATGACCAACCTTCCAAGTCACAACCTGTGGCCATGGCTCCCTGCTTGAACACCCGCAACTAGAAAGAAGAGATTGGCTCTTTGTAACTCTCCATCACATATTTGTAGGCTGATCAACAAATAGATCAACTCTTAACTTCCTTTTTGCCAAGCTACATGAACCTATCTCCTTCAGCCTCTCCTTGTGGGTGACGTGATACAGGCCCCTAAACATCTTGCTAGCTTTCTGATGAGCCCCATTCAATTTTTCAACATCTTTCTTGAACTGTGGGACCCAAAACCGGACACAATATTCCAAGTGCAGCATCTGCACTGATGCATAGAGGGGGATGGTAATTTCTGTAACCTGCTGATCACACTCCTAATGTAACCCAGCAAAAAGTTATATTCATTGTTCTCCCACATTCAGTTTGGTATCCACTTAGAAGCTGGGCTGTTATTCAGCCTGTCTCAGAAATTCATGGGTTCATGGGTTCATGGGTTACTGGTTCATGGGGTTATTCCACCCCAATTCCAAATTTAGGCTATCTTTTCTGTACTTCATGAGGTCTCTGCTGCCCCAATCTTTACGTTTCTAAACACCTGCCTGGCTTGAAGCTCTACTGTTCAGATTATCATCTAGTTGTAATATGCTTGTTACCAGCTGCTAAATGGACATTGAGCCACTTATGACAACCATTTGAGCCCAGTACCAGGCCAATTTTCGACTTGTCTAGAAGTTTATTTCTTCTTCGGCTTCCTAATGATAATGCTGTGGGTGACAAAATCCTTATTGTATTAAAGATATGTAGTATCTACAGCTCTTCCCTTGTTTTTACAGCCAGTCATTTAATTACAGAAGGCACTCAGGTTGGTAAACCATAATTTGCCCTGTAGAAATCTGTGCAGACTGTTCCTGATTGCTTCTTGATCTTCAGTAGATTGGAAGCAGATGCCAAGTGTATGTGCTCCCAGACCTTTCCAGGGCCTGAGGTGAGACTGATCAACTTACAGATCCCTGGTCTTCTTATTCTTAAAGATAGGCATAATATTAACATTTTCCATCAGCAAGGATTTTTTGTCCCTAATTGCCATGGTAGACAGTGACCTTGCAAATCACATCAGCCAGCATTTGCAGCACCTTCAGATGAATCTCATCTGACCCTGGTGTTTGAACACATACAGTTTATTTGAGTTTTCCCCTCATTTCTTGCTCTCTCACTATCCCTCTCCTTTCCAAACCATGCTGGTGGGAGTCAGAGGTCTGAGACCAGGCTCAGCCTGTCAAGACTGAGCCCAAAAAGTCATGAAGTAATTCAGCCCTTTCCATACCATCCATACCATTAAGTTGTCTCCCATATTCATCAATAAACGTGCATTTCCTCTGAATCACAAATTGCATGCTTGTGGAATCACTTCTTGTTACCTTTTATACCCTTAGATGGTTTTAGGTCCAGCTGAGCTTTGGCCTTCCTGATGTTGTCCAGGGTCTGAAGCGTTGATTATTCTGCTTCAAAAAGAACATAGGAAGACGTAGGATTTCCTGAGACCGTTGCGTATGGACCAGCGTGTGTGCTCTTGCTGCTCACCCTGAAGATGCAGGAACACCCACCAGGTCCCGTGCACCTTAAAACTTTACACAGAAGTTTTTCAAGAGGTTTGATTTATGGTTGATGTGTGAAGCCATACAGTTCCTTCCCCTCTCTGTGTTCTGCATGTTGGAAAGCCACCTCCTGTCGATACGGTACTTACAGAAAATGTCTGTCTGGTTGAGGGGGAAGTGGGCTTGCAAACCTTCTTTTGTGCAAGGCACAAAGGAAAAGGGGTGGCTTGTAGTCAGCAGCAAAATGAGAGGAGGCTCTCTCCTCTCTTCAAAGGGCTTCCTCTTCCCCTTCTCTCTCTATTGTGAATTCTTTAAAAAGACCACCCTTCCCTTCTGCAGAGTGAAAACATCAAAAGGAATGGTGTGGTGGGGTATTTCCTTGTGAACACTGACTTACCTTACAAAGGTGAGGAGTTCACAGGAGGTTCTCTCTTGTGAAGCACGTTCTGGCTGCCTGGCTTTGAATGCTGAGCTCACTGGGAAAATGCTCTTACATCTTCAGGCAAGCAGCTTTGCTGTAAAGCCAAATCTCTTCCTCTCCCTCCCACTTTCTGCTTAGCCAGTCACACATTTTATTTTATTTTATTTTATTTTATTTTATTTTATTTTATTTTATTTTATTTTGTTTTGTTTTGTTTTGTTTTGTTTTGTTTTGTTTTGTTTTATTTTGTTTTATTTTGTTTTATTTTGTTTTATTTTGTTTTTTGAGCAAAGCTAAAATATTTTAAGCCTTGAGGGTTTTATGAGTTTGTTTGTTTTTCTTTTTTATAAGGGATAGTTACAAAAACTGAAATGCCACAGAAAAAAAAACATTTCCTGCAAAAAATTCCTTATAAAAGATTCAGTCTTCTATGTATTAAGATATGTTTGCTCAGGAGGATGTGAATCTATCCCATCCCAGGATATGGGGAAGATATAAGTTTGCTCACGCTTGTTGCAGCATAAGCATTTGATTGTTTTATTGGCTGATAGGCTTAGTGAGAACAGTCAGCAACCAACCAGCTGTACCAAATTCTTCCTCAGTGAGATGGAGTTTGAGTTTAATGTGATCAGAATAGCTCCAAACCCCTCAGTTCCCTCCTGGTTTAGAGCAAACTTAGTGGCAATTAAAACAAAACTAAGCTGTAGGCCAAGAACCTTGGACTCCATATTTTTTTCTCTTGTTTGTTTTTTTTTTTTTTCCTTAAGGGTAGCGCTGTTGTCCACAAAATCAGCGGCTAAAACCGCTATCTGTAGTCAATGGCAATGCATGAAGACACTCTTCAGCCTGTCACTCCACAACATCTTTTAACGCTTGCTCTGTGGAATAAGAAGTGTATGTATGTCTATATATATATATATATATATATAAACAAAAGTAAGGTTTTGATTTACTGTAAAGACAGACAATGAGTAAAAATTCATTTTACCCATGAAACCCTGGAGGATGTGTCTCAATGGCTTGCCTTGGAGCACACACACTAGTTCTTACACCCCATTGTCTACCCTGTGTCTTTTCTGGAGGGTCCTGGCCACAATGTGAGGATGGTTCAGCTCCTCATGAAGCTGCTGCTGCAGCCCTGCAGTGCGTTGGAGTGCAAACTCAGGCTGACTTTGACTGTAGGAAAATTTTGAGGAAGGGTAGGTAAGGGTGGGAAACACTGGGAACTGTTAATCAGAATTACAAGAGATTTACCAAAAACACCCAGGATATCAGCTCAAGCGTTTATGCATTAGATTCATAGAATCATAGAATCATAGAATCATAGAATGTGTTGGGTTGGAAGGGACCTTTAAAGGT
>VYZM01011056.1:76403-164774 GCA_013398915.1 Dromas ardeola | reverse complement strand
TTTTTTTTTTTTTTTCAGACAGACGAGCAGATGTTCAAGATCAGAAAAGAGCTCGTACAGAGAGCTGCCATAGTGGGAAGAGGGTGCTGAATGACTACAAAAACCTTTGTAACAAAACCACTCATCTTTTGTTAGTTTTTTCTCTTACTCTGTTCTGGGCAATTGTAGGGGCGATGTAGAAAAGCAATAATATCATCTGCAGCTGAATCTATTGTGCAGAAGAAGTGAGCTTTAGATATTTCCCTCTAAACCACAGGTGCTTTCAGAGGGTCAGAAGTTTGTCATCAAACCCACCAGTGGCTTCAGGACTGGGAATGATGCAATGTGGTTGTCCCTCATCACTCTAGCTTGCCTTTAGAGAAGACAGGACAGTCCCCAAAATTTCCAGCTCTCTCTCGGAGCTGACATTTGCAATCTTGAGAACTGGTCTCACTGACATCAGAGATTAGAGTCAATGTAGATTTGGGATGGGAACTAGTAGTGTCACTTGTATAATTGGTGACAGGGAAATAAAGAACAAGTTATAGCTGTGTGAGAGGTGAAGAACAGGTCTGTCGGAGTCAGGGTATACAGTCCACTACATGCAAATAGGAATCACGAGATGATGTTCTGCAGTTTCCTGAATGAGAGCCTAGATGCTCACAGGGGTCTCTGCTGGGTATAAAATACCAGATTTGCTTTCTTTTCCACAGAATTTGGATATAGGTCTCACTGCAACATCCTTTTCTCTGGGGTTTAATGGAACCCAGGTAGAGTTTATCTTTTGCCAGGATGAATAGAACTACAGGATAGGATTGGGGAAAACAACCTCTAATAAACCTGACATAAAGTTCTGAAGTTTGTATAGCAAGAAAAAAAAAGAAAAAAAAACAACAAAAATGTATCGATTTAAGTTTTGGTTAAACCACCAAAACCACCAAACAACCTCTCTTCATTCTTCATATAACCTTCTTGCTCTTGTTTAGTGTTAGACCCAAACAGACCCGGTTTTCTTTTCCACTCCTACCTCACCAGTTTTAATGATTTAGCCATTTCGTTCAATAAAAGAGAGTAAGTTGTGGAGGCCAAAACCAATGTGGCTAATCCCTACTTGTGCATTTTCTTCTTGCAGGCCTGCCAGATCTCAGTGCTTCGCCTAGAGACTTTCGCCGTTAGGAGGGATTGCAAACCAACTTGTTTTCTTCTTGTATGTGCGTCAGTGAGATGTTTATGGCTAGTCCCCAGGAAGGGTGGGGAAACAATCCAGGTGTGAAAACGCATGCATGTATATGCTTGCAATTAAACTGTAACCATAGTTGCAGACAGCTTTTTTTTAAGCCTTAGCTTTGCCATTAGCTGGTTCCAGTTCTGTATTTGAGTGCTGCTGAATTTCCAGCTTTTATTTAGGCACCATTTTGCTGAACCTTTGGTCCAGTAAGCAAAGAAACACAACTTTTTCTCACCCATATGCAGCTGGGCATTTGCGTTAGTCCGTGCTCCTCATGGAGGCCACATCAGCCTGACACTGCCCATCTGTCCCCTGTTATTTGGCATGACTTGGTTTCATTCTGGAAAATATGTAAACCAGGTTTGATGCTAAGGTTTTTTCTTGTTCATATGTGCTTTCTTTTTTCTCCTTTTGTCTGAAATTCTGTGCTTGGTAAAGGTCGGGTAAGACAGTTGAAATAAAAGAATAAGCTGGGAAAAACCAGCTTTAATCATTAAATGCTTTGCTGAATAAAAGAAGAATCAGCTATTCCCTGAATGAACTGGCTAAAGACACGCAACCGTCAGTAACGTCCAACTCAGTTAAGTGTTTTATATCTTTAGTATTGCCCAAAACCAATGACCCAAGGGAAAAAAATGCAAATGGAGAACTGTTCAGCAGTTGTTTGATCTGCTTACTGTTCTGGCAAAATTTATCTGGACCTTTGGGGATTGTAGGAAAACACAGAGCTACGCTCTTACAAGTGAGATAGCTTGGCCTATCATGGTTTAACGCATACCCAGGACAGATGGTAAAAGATGACTATGCCATTAAAGTCCAGAGACAAAGTGCTGTGGAGGAGAATTAGGAGAAACAGCTGGAGGAGAGCCCAGGATACCTTCACAGAGGTTTTCTCTTTATCTTAAACTCAGTGTCCTGAACCAGAAGGACATCCAGTTAGCAATCAAGAGAAAAATGTGATCACAGTTTCTGCATGATATATTATGAAACACGCTGAAGTTTAAGTTGTGAGAACTTACAACGTCTCTGGAAGTCATTGAAAGAAAAGTCCTATCTGCAAATGCTAAGTATCCATCTGGAAGAAAACACTACTGCAACAACAGAGAGAAATTCCTTAAACATAATGTGGTTTTCCAGTGGAATTCCTTCTCGTCTTCAGAGTATCACCTGTTGCATAAATACATTGCTACAAAGGTAACAACTAGGAATAATCTTAAAAAAAAAAAAAATCCTTGTGTTCCCAAAGGCAAAATAGTTCTGTGGTGTGAAGATACGACTCTCACCTGACACAGTGCCATTAGTTCAGCTGAAGAGAATTGCCTATGGGCAAACATCAAACCGTGATGGATTAGGTTATGTTTTTTTCCACACAGGTGTCTCTGAGTAACTTTTCGTAAGTCTTTGGAGATGAAAAATCAGGGAATAACTTAATCATGTTGTGTTATTAAAAAGATTTACTGGGCAGCACCCAGTGGATTAATTGGGTGGTCCTTAAAAAGCCTGAAATTTGGGAGTTTGCTGTGGTTGTGAAATTTCTCTTTGCATGGAGGTGGTTTTTTTACCCCGTTGTTCCACCAGCGCTGGGGGTAATAACTCTGCAAAGAAGAATATGTGGTTGGTGACTTATCATAATTTTTTAAATTACTAGTAACTGTCACATACTACATGCTACAACAAACGAAAGTGATCTGTGCAGTGTGTTGGATAATGGAACGGTGCTAATTAGAAGACAGCAAGAATTGTATCAACCCCATATGACTGTCACAAGCAAAACCATGGAGCAGCCTAGGCAATGGTTATAAAGAGAGTATCATGGTCTCAACACTGCCTAAAGGGGAAGTCTCATAAAGCTTTCCCATAAAATTTATCTGACAGATTTCCAGGCAGTAATTATAACTCTGATTTATATGTGTTTAATATCACTTCTGCTATTTTTTTTTTTCCTCAAAAGAGTCTTGGAATCTTCTTGTTGTACTGTCGTCCTTTCTTTCATGAAAATAGGGCCAGGTAGCTGTGATGTCACAGCACTTTCTCAGCATTTGCATTAGACAAGTTTTGGGTTTTTTTGTAGTTTTTGGGGTTTTTTTTGTTTTTTAATTTTCAAAGCATATTACAAACCATCTTCAACCTACAATTCTTCACAGTTGGACAATGTCCAATGCGTAGGGTTATGCCTATGCAAAACAGTTAAATATTTTTTTTACTGTAGTGAGACATACGAAGAGTCACGAATGTAGCAGCACTCAAGAAGATACCTGTGAAAAAATCACCACGTACATTTAGCACGGATCTCTTGAGCTTTGAGTGTCAGGTCATGCAGCGCACTGAGATTGCCAGGCCATAAAAGAGGGGAGGGATGTACGGTTCAGCAGTCCACCCTCCAACGAGGCTCGTTTGAGGATCCCAGTCTTCTTCCAGGTATGGGTTAGCATTGTGGTGTCCCTGCAAGCCCCTGGGCATGTGAATGGGGCCACCCGTCTTTCTCAGGCATGCAAAGCTGTAGAGCAGGAGAGGAAATGCAATCTGAGGATGCAAATAAGTGACAGGTCAACGCAGGGAATGAGGTGGAAACACCTCAGTGAGTCTCACTTTCAGCGGCACAGGCTTAGAAATGTGACCCCCAAGGGTAAGAGGAGGGCTGTAGAGGGAGATGGGCACTGTGAGAGTGTGTCTTTCTGTGGATTATTAAGCAACAGCACAAAAATGCCATTGGCAAACCGATCTTGCAAGATCACAGAGTCCTAAATACTGCACTAGCACACCTCCAGGGCCTAAAACAGGAGAGGAAATGCTGTATTCAGCGAGTCAAAGCAATGCAGCTTTGGTGACTTTAAAGTCATGGTACTACCAAGCTGAAGCTGCAGCTTCCCTCCCTGTTCCATGGGAAAACCAGCTTCCAGTACCCTGGCTATACAAAATCATTAACAAAGGAGTCAGGACCAGACCAAAGAAAGCACTCAGGTGGATGTTAGATATATAACTCAAACTGCCACCATGGTCTTTCCCTGTTTTCCTCCCTCTCCCCGGATGCCCTCATTCAGCACACATGTTCAGAGCACCCTGGAGCCTTACTGACAACAAGACTTTTACTGATACAACAGATCTCATATAAAAGTGGTGGTGTGCTTGTGGGTCTTCACGGAAAAAAACCCGACTTTTCAGCAAGAAAATATAAACTGCGTTAAGCTTGAATTTTGTATTATTATCAAGTGGCTAGATATTTATTTCCATTCCCTCTTTAATAATTATTAGCTATTTTTGCAGGGGAAATGCAGCAATCAGACTCTCCTTTTTCTTATGTTCTTCAAAGTAGTACCTGGAACATGAACACAATTATCTCATCCAGCTGACACATGGCTTTTTATGAATACAGGGACAAAACCCAGAAACTAACTTTCTCTCTCTATATATACATATGCCTCCGTGATATATTGTCAGAGTGGTTCAGATGGTGTGCGGCTAGCTTGCATTTCCAGTGCCTCAAAGGCAATGCCAGAAGAAAGAATGCCCATCCTGTGGAAGCCATTGCATGCCCTATCATCACAGTGGAGCGTTAAGACTAATTCATATATGCCTTCAAATGAAATTCAGGGGGAATCACACTGAAAAACACCCCATGGTTAACTTCACGGAGGCAGGCTTTCTCTCTAAGCCACAGCCAATTAGCAGTCTCTACCTGGGCTTTGTGGAGGGACAGCACGAGGGAAAACATTACTGCCTTCAGCTCTGCATCACTGCTCGCTCTCCTTCTGTGACGTGACCAAGGCGTCCTTGAATTGAGCCACAAATTTCTCCTGGGAACCCTGAAAGTCTGATTACAACACCAGGGCACTTCATTTATTTGTTTTTATTAGAATAAGGCATGGGAATGAGTAATCCCTATTTTGCTTTCTTACCTGTACCCTACAGGAAGCCACCAGTCTCCTCTCAAGGAATGGGGAATGTGAATAGGGAACCTTATTATCTCTGTCAAAGAAGCTGCTGTGTTGTTTTGCCAGGAGGGTGGCAGAGTCTTTCAGGCCTCTGCGGTCCTGTTGGTGACCTGTGGAGTGGATCTGGATGATGGGCTCTTCCTGTCAGCTGCCATCTATTGCTTGCAGACAAGAGAAAAGGCTGGTTGGACAGCAAGTGAGACCCAGACCAGGTGTCTACACACAGCTAAGTCCAAGAGGTAGCTGCAGTGGCTTATTTAAGAGCAGATGAGATAGCAAAGCTGGAGGTTTACCTCCAGCTGGCCACAAGGAACACGACACCGAACACAAGAACACGTCCACACACAACGTAATGTTGACCTTAGTGTTATCATCATGTGAGTCCGTACAGCAGGGAGGGGAGTAAGCTTAGTATGGAATCTTGCAATATTTAGAGGAAACTGGTCTGTCCTATGCAGTGCTGAATAAGCCATCTCCTTGTGCATGGTCCAGTATGTCTCTTCCCATGGTCACACTGACAATGATTCTTCAGAACAGTGACTCCTAAAAAATATACCTGGCTAATTACCAGGGATCAAAGAGCTGTAGTCACCAGATTTGGCATTCAGGTTTGAAGAGTTTAGACACACAAGAACAGAACAAAGACCTCCCACATTGCAGACAGCTCTGTTTGCCACTTGACATTTGGTTCCACATCTGGGCTTCTGGATTCCTGGGGTTTTTTATTTTGGTTGGTTTGGGTTTGGTGTTGTGGTTTTTTTTTTGGTTTTGTTTTCCTTTTTTTGTGCGAACCAGAGTTTCTGATAGTAATATGGAGTTTCCTGGCCTTTGGACTTCCAGGGAAATGTTCTCAGATCACTCCTATCATTCCATGAGAATATTGGTAATTTTTTGGCAAACTGAGAAGAGAAAATTTTCATGTGTGGACCAAAGAACAAAGCTGTGTAAGGTTGCTATGATTTGTGAGTATGATTGATCTTGGTGGAGGTAACCCTTATGACCAAACCCCTGACGTTACTTTAAGGCTTTCGAAGTAGTCTTTGAAGCAGAAGTGCTCCTTGGAGAGTATTGTTGATCACAGATAAAGATGAGACTTTATCAGGTTTTGACTATGATTTTGATGATTTCTAGCCTACAATCCTCCTAATCAAAACAGGAAGGTGCAATTGTCCCCATCAACAAATGGTGACATGAAAAAAGATAGAAGGACTTTTCCAGGCCAAAGAACATCATGTTAGACCAAATTTAATCACACCGCTGTCCATACAATCCATGCAATAGGAAATTTCCTGCTAAAGGTAGATGGAACTTGTGCATTAAAAGTGTCTTGGAAACTCCAGCTCATGCTAAATAAACTGACCAGTAGCTTCTATTGCTACCGGCTTTTGAAGAAACCAGTCTGGTGTACGGAAGGATGTTCAAACATCTCTACTGTGTTTATTATTCTCACTTGCACTGAGGACAGGCTCCATGGACAGTAACAGGGATATAGCTCTCACCCACACATGGCAGCTGCTTGAAACTGTATAGCTGAGGTCAATACTGTTTTTTATCCCCCCCTGCCCCCATTTCATTGATTTACCAGGCAGATGACTAAATAGTTTGTGAAGCAGCTCCTGAATTAGTACACTTTTTGACCCAATGGAATCTGAAATAAAAATTGGTTGATCAGCCTCATATATTAAAATAAACTGAAATTGTGTGTCACTGTTGACATGCAAACTGCAGTTGTTCGTACTCTGCTTCAGACACTTTTGCGGAGGAGCAGCAATCTTGGAAGAGGGACAGTATGGAGAGAGGGGAATTTCACAAGTTCGCCACCTAATTTTAATCTACTGCTGCAGGAGAGTCAGAGCTCATGTAACTTTGAGGCTACGCTCTTGCAGCTGAGCTGATCCTCTGTCTCAATGGTTTTGCATTCATGTTGCCAACAGACTTTATTTTGCGCTGGCGAAACACCAGGTCTTTCCCTAGTAAAACCACCCCGTGACATTGCTTCTGGAAGACAACCACAAAACCTAATCCCTTAATCCCACTTGAGAAAGCTGTTTTTAAATGGAAAGCAGAGTTGTGTTCACTTCCATACTCACATGACTGATTCTGATCTCAGTTATGCCAGTGCAAATTGAAACACACACTATAACATGGCAAAATTTGCTCTTGGTCTGGCCCAGATACTGTAATTCCCATCTGTGTGTAAGGTGGTTCTATGCTACACTGATAGATGCATCAAAGACTCAAGTGACATCATGTATCACATTACTGGCAAAAGCATGAACTGAACTAGGAGTTATAATTTCAAAAAGCCTTTCCCCCCGCCCCCGCCACTAATAGAGAGGGACTGGGCCACTTATCTGCAGTATTAAAGATTCATATTCAGGATCATCTCTACTTGCTTTGGAACAAATTCTCAGATTTTTAGCACATGCCCTAATTTGTAAGCCATTCTCACCTGGATATTTTCTTACCTTTTTTTCCTAACCTATAAACTATAGGATAAACTCCATCTCACTCCACAGCAGCAATGTGGAGATCCAGAATCACAACTCTTTTCCAAGTTATGCAAAGTAGTGGTTGCAGACTGCATGCCCTGCATCTCGAATGAGGATTTTTGTGATGGAGGGCATCATCTGTTCATGAAAAAGCCTTAGAAGGTCTGGATCACATGCTAGGGTTGTACAGGAAAAAGTCCAGTTAATTTTAAAAATAAAAGGGGAAAAAAGAGAAAATCTCACTTTCTTGGTTTTAGAAATGAGCAGGAGCAAAATCTCAGTCTTCCAGCTCACCACTTTGGCATAGGTGTCATTCATAAAGTGGGTTTCTCTTCTATTCCATGTGCTTTTTTCATTCTGTGTACAGAGCTGTCATTGCTCGTGATGTGTGTTGGGTATCATGGAAAGGCAGAGAAAAGTAGAAGGTCGCCAGAGAACACAAGGAGATATCTGCAGTGGTTCATAATGGCTTGACCAAAAAAGCGATGTCATTTAAATAGTGTTTATAAAGCATATTTATGTCCTTGGCTGAAGTGAAAATTCATTCTCATTAATATCCTGTGGTTTCTTAGGAGGCTATATTTTTTAATCTTAAATATAGGTGCTTTTATAATAGTTTTTACAGCAATGATACCTTTTATTTTTTTCCCCTGTGGAACTGGCCCTTTTTGCTAAGCAGCTGCCAGCTGAGGCAGCAGGCAATGCACGCTGCCGTTGTCGCGACTTGGTGCTGAAACTGCCAGTGACGTAGCAGGACTCCATGTAGGCGAGTTCTTGACCTTAGAAAAACCTGAGAGCTCATACCTTGCTCCCAGTAGTATATGTTCATTTTTATTATATTTATTGCTTTAACTCCATGGATTAATTTCACCTTATTCTGTCCATCAAAATTGATGAAATACGTCTTTCCTGACAACAACTGGGAATTGTTTTCACCTACTTTAATGCCATATCATAGACTATGAGGAATCCCTTCCTTTCAAAGTCTTTTTTAAGGCAGATGGATTCCAACTGAAGAGTTTTAAATGAGGTTATTATTTGGATTTGTAGTGCAAGATGGTTTCATAACTGATTTCCACAAGGCAAAACACACAATGTCATGGAAAATAGCACTTATTAATACTACAGGCCAGATCTGATCAAACAGAAGGCAGAGGAATGCTGTGACTAAACTGGAAGCAATCCCAACACTCTGTGATGCAACCTCACATGGAATCAGATTGTTAGAAATGGGATAAAACCCACTGGTTCACTCTGTCTCATTGCAACTGCTAAGATTTTTTCCTTGTGAAATGATATTTTTTGCCTTATTTATAAGTGTTAAATATAGGTCTTTCACTACTGCCTTTGTCACATTCTTTACAAAGAAAGTGATTCCAATGCGAGAAAGGGTTAGTAATACAGGTCTGGTCTAGAAGAGCAAATGTCTATCTTTTCCACCGAAGTAATAACTCATTTTATCAAGAGGTGGTTGCAATGTGAAACGATATTGTGCATATGTTTGCACTATTTAGTCCTGATGACAGTAGTATCAGTGCAGAATCATACACAGGGACTTGTAGAATCACTTATAAATTTTACTGTCCACAGATGGCCATTTTAGTCACATTAATTATCCAAAATCCAGATTCAGACTATTGTGTCCTGTCCTACCCTACCCTACCCTACCCTACCCTACCCTACCCTACCCTACCCTATCCTATCCTATCCTATCCTATCCTATCCTATCCCACTTCCCATGCGATAAGGAACTCCTGAAAGTGCATTACTAGTCTTTTCTTTGTCTCTAGCAGATAATCAAAACTTCTTAGTCTGATTTTGTAAAGAAATGACACAGTGAAATTCAGGAATGGTCAAAATTTACCATTTGCAATAATTTTCCTTGCTAACAATAATTTTCAAGCAATGTCAAATGTAAACTTGAAAATCATGTGACCAGGCAATGGCAGATTTCTCAAAATGAAAAAAAAGGAAGGAAAAAAAAAAGTGGGCAAATATTCTGTTGTTGTTCTTTTTTTTTATTCATTGAAGAATCATTTTATAAAACCAAGGAATATATTAGCAAAAAACATCAGTACTCATACTTTTTACTTGCATATTTTTTCATTATTTTATTGGGGTGGTAAATTGCTTTGTTTAACTATTGTTTTGCATTTGTTTTCTTGAAACCTAATTCTGTATGAAATGAAAACCGATTTTCAGTAAGTTAATTATCAGTACCAGTTTTAGAATTACATTTTATTATAAGTCCCATAAAATATTGATTAAAATATCCAAGTGCAATAACTAAAGTTAGATCCTCTTTTAATGCTGCAAAAGGATATATATGCTATCTTCTCTAAAAAATATACTTTGCTTCCTATTTTCATGATTTTATTTTTACAATTTATTTAACCAGCTCAGTAAAGTACAGTGAAACCAAACAAACCATCTCTCAATATTGCATAGTAAGTAGAAAAACCACGTGTGCTTATGGTGTGTGTACAAACCTGTCATTTGTTGTCACATTAAATACAGAAAATTTGATTTTTTGTAAGAAGGATAAATATATTAATACAGACATGCATCCATATGCAGCTCAGTAATTTCCCAAGATTTTGAAGTGTGAGAACTTCAAATGTAGATTAATAAATGTGTATTTAAATATTTAAACACAGGAATGCTTTTCAAAAGTGCTGAGAATATTGCATTTCCCAGGTATGACAGTGCTCGCTCCTAACTTTAGGAAATGAAGTCCCTCATTAAGATAATTAAAGTATGTAAGACCAGCTTTTAGCCCCATTGTTTTTAAGTTCTTTGTCCGTAAGTCAGTGTTAGAGCTCATTTCAACACTTTGAATGGCCATCTCCTTCAAACAAATTTAAAGTAATGGACTCAGAACCTGACTATTTTCATGGGAAAACCATATGAAACCCTTCTTCATGCTTTTATCACCACTGTCATTAACGATTGGCATGCGTAAGAGCACATAATGCACACTAAGCACTGACTTCTGTCTATTCCAGTCTAGGTTATAACCACCTGAAGAGGAAAACCCCAAGAGCTGCTTCTACCTCTACCTTGCTCTAAATACGTGGGCTGCTCAATGGTGGTGTTCAGGAAGACAATGCATCAGTTTCCCTGCTGAAGAAAGATGCCGTTTAAAGAAATCAGCCTTATTATGTCCCAATGACAAGCATAATTAAGAATGTCTGTCTCTGAAAGGCATAAGAATAGAGGGAAAGCTTTTGTTCACCTGAGCACACTACCATCCTTGACCCATCCAAGTAATTTAAGCCCTGGCTGAATTGGACAAGGACAGGTGTAATTGGGCCCCAGTCTCGGCTGCTTCCAGCCTTGCAATTACCCTAATAAGGTTGTCTGTGGAGGGGTCAGTAGCTAGCGGCCAGTTTGGCTGGAGCCTTCTCCAGCTGTCAACAGAAGGAGAACAAGGAGTCCATTGGGTCACGGCGCGAGACGAAATGAATGCTGGTAATTGATCTAGTGACAGCAGCGTCTGTCCTGAGACGAGAGAAGTGGGCAGCTGCAATGAAAGACTTGATGCCAAAAAAAACGCAAAAAAAAAAAAAAAATTCCACAAAGAACTCGTATGTTTCTGAAGACGTGGCAAGGGGGGGTGTTACGTGGGTCTTAAAGGGCATGCAGATATGTGGACATTAAACGTGGACATTTCATTCAGCTCTGCACAGCAATGTTGCCATCTCTGTTCATTTATGTGAAGCGAATAAAACAGGCCTTTCCATAAGCTTTTTAATTCTGCCCTCTCAGCACACTCCCTCCCAAAATACCCGAAGGCGTTTGCAGCCCATAGGTAAGGATCCATAGGTAATGTTGACAGATGGGCAATTATGTTCCCTTGGATCTTTCCAGGAAGGTTCTGGATCTACCCTTGAAAATACTTTCCCAATTAGTGGTGTGATTCAACGTGTATATTCTGAGCTTCATTATTTCAGGTGGGCTGAAATGTAATTTTAACTAGTCCTTCCATCGCTCTGTCCTTGTGACAGTTTTTAATTAAACATAGTCTTTAATCAATTAAGTGGCAGCTGCAAGTAATGTGTTAGTGCTCTGAATGTGTCTTCAGAAATACCCAAACTTGCAGAAAATGCAAGTTCAAATACCAGCAGGGAAGAGACTGTCTTTCATCCTTCCTTTGAATTCCATGAAATTTCCTGTCTGGGTCTACACATCAGTATCTTGCCTAGACGTAAGAGACAGGCTTTCAAAAACAATTCATCCCTCCTCCCTTTTCTATCTGCGTGGTAATAGAAATAATAGTAATAACAAATATTGAAGCTGAAGTTAAGGATTGCAGCTCTGTAGCTTGAAAATCCCTGTTTATTGCTGTCAGAACCTACCTGTTTGGAAAGGGTGTTGATAGTGTTGATAAAGACCATTGCTTATCATCACTTTGGCTTCAGGGCTAGCGTAAAACATACATGTCCCTGTGCATAATTAAGCTTATGGTTACTTGTAATAATGGTAACAATAATAATAATAATAGTTATTACTCTTTATAGCTGAGGTTAGAGACTAATTTCTGCCACTTTTTACAAAGATACAGCAAATGATGTACAGTTAGCTTAGGCATCTAAGACCTAGTGTGTCTCTAAGGTAATCAGCTTAGAATCTCCTTACATATATTTTTTTACAAATTAAATAAATACGACTGGGAAAGCGTGAGAATAGAGCTACCATTATACCATTGCACACGTGAAAAATGAGAACAGAGACACCAGTAGGTTATGGGTGGGATTGCCAGAAGTAAGAAGGTGGAGGTGCTTACCTTAGCTGTATTTTTTAATTGCTAGAGAGAAGCAGGTGACAGTAGCAGGCAAGTGATTCAGCCTTTAGGGGGATGGCTGAGAATAAAATGAATTAAGATGAACTCTGCCTGGAGGAACCTCCTACTCTCCATCCTATCAAGGGACTCCGGGGTGACTAGCTCAGTTGTAGATGATGTATCTTGAAGGACTAAGGTAGGTTGGCAGACCCTGCCTGTGACTTGTGTGTGTTCAAACTTGGAGTCTGTGGCACGGTCAGAAACAAGATCGACTTTTTTAACGTTCACTTATGAATGAACCTAAAAAAGCTAAGCATCTTTGCAAGGGCACATGAGAACTTGTTAGCAGGTAATAAGACCACACGCTACTTCTCAGTTCGTGTGTTTTGCCGTTACATTCTGCGTGGAGGTCCACGACCCCCAAAATGTTGAGTTCTTAACACCACTTCTCGCATATGCATTTCCAGCAGGACGGCAAATTGCAATGATCTGGAATGTGAGCTTCCATTTTATAATCACATGATTATAATAACCATACAGTGTCTCTGTGAGCTTAGTGCCATTGGTGCCGACATCCTGTAAGTGGTGATATGCCTACCAGGGAGGCCACGTGCAAGACATCAACTTGGGGAACTGGACAGGCTTGCTTTGAGAGCACATCATGTCTCATGGACCCTATAGTTCCCTGCCAAAGGGAGTGCATGACAATAATAATAATAAAAATAATAAAAAAAAAATGTTGGCTTGCAGTATTTTTCTTTTTCTCATCCTTATGCCATGATGCCAAGGAAGTTAGAGAGAACGCTGGCTACCCGAATGATGGATTTATGACTACAGCTGACGCCTTTTTTCCTTTTGTGAATCAGAAGTTTTAAAAAACGGGCGTGTGTCTCCTGTACAAATAGACTGTATTAACAGAGTGCATCAGGATCCAATGCACATGTCGAGGCCCGTGCTGAACTCAGTTCAGAAACCAAGTGCTTGTCCACTAGCACAAAACCTCACACACCAGTCAGACATCAGAATGCCTTGGGTGCATTAAACACACTGAATACAGTCTCTTTTCCCTATCAAACACATCTGGGAGTTGGAAAAGAAAGTAATTTTGGGGACTTAATCTCTTCCGATGTTGTGTTTTCATTTTTTTTGCAGGTTCTACTCAAAGACATTCCACCCAGGTGCTCTTTTTTCTCCTAAAGCTTATTTTATTTCAGGGTACAGACCAGATTTGGAGGGCAATCATATTTTGAGGTGACACATTTGACTTATTCTCTGTGGTACAGTAAATTAATTAAATCAACTTTTCTGGACATAAAGACTATATTTGCTGGTGCAATCAGGTAGTAAGAGCTTTGCTTAGTCTGAGATGTGCAAACTTGTCCATGGAATTGGGTACCCATAGAAACCTCTCCCCAAGTTATGATTTTTTTATTAACGTTATTCAGAAATGAAATTAATTTACACGTAAGACTTTCTGTCCATGTGTTCCGAGGGATTTCAAAAATTTAAGGCAATGTCTTGAAACTCACCCTTGAGTGAGGAAAAATGTTTGCAAGGAAGATCCAAGAATGGGTGAAGTTATTTACTATGCTGAAGATGCCACCTTAACAATTAAAAAATAGTATAGCAAAAAGCCAAGAGAACAATGGATAATTTAATGTTTTGCCAAAAGTATCATGAAATAGGAAAACCAAAAAAGGAATTAACAGAAACTGAAGAACGCAGAAACAAAAACAATTCAAATTTAGAAAGAGCCATTGAAGCCAAACCATATGAGCATTGAAATGGATTGTCTTTCACTCCTTAGGAATATGCAGGCTATATCCCAAAGCAGCCACGGGGTGTAATGAACACCACTCCCGCACACTACATCTTCTGGGGAGCCAAACCATGGGCACTGGCAGTTAGGTGCTGGGTCTAGTTTTAACTTTTTGTTTTCTCTGCATCTCACTTTTCCCACTGGATATCAGACTGTTTTCCTCCACTTTTTGTGAACTTTTCTCATTAGGTTAGAAGCCTTCTGACAAAGAGATCATCTGTTATGTGCTTCTGCTGTGCCTCAGGCAAAAGGACCCCATATCTTGGTCAAAGCTTTTACAGTTGCTGTAAGAACAATATAGCTGAATCCCACAAGGAATTTAGTTAGTGCACATATTGATCTTATAGACGTGATACATTTGACTGCCATTGTATATACAATGATAAGAAATGGCCACGGTGTCTCTCACTTTTCCCTTGGCCTATGTTCAGATTTTTCCAAAGCAACTAAAGCTGGTCTATTAAACCACTAATGAATAGGAAGGAATGATTTTAACAGAGGGACATCTAAATTGCTTTTCCTCACTTAATTTGATAGACATATGATGGAGGTATTGAACAGGCATGAAATGATCAGATTGATTATCCTTACACTTATAAGAACTCAACAGTAGCAGTCTCACTTTGTACCCACTATTCATTCAAGCTAAATATACTTAATATGCATGGGGAAACATTATTTTTTTCTTTGGGGAAACCTAAAAATAGAAACTCAAGCAAAGTGACTATAACAACCAAAACTGCATGACAGAAGACTTCAGATAGGAGTTTCTATTCCTTTATACTGTCCTCAGAGAAATTAGTGTAATTTGGATTAACGAGCAGTGAAATGACATCATTTAATCAGTAAAGCTACAATTTAACACAGATTTCATTTACTCTTCAATTATTTAAGAAGTTAGAACATTATTGAAGCCACTGGAAAATTTCACCTTAAAATCAACAAGTTAAATGTTGTGCACTCTGCCTACCATGAAAACAAAACCCTCTCTCGACCCTTCACAGTGGGTTAATTCTGCTATTGCTGGTGTCTCTTTTAACTCCCTGAATAATTGCAGTGAAGGTAGAGGTAGTCCAGGCTTCAGGACTTAAAAATTCTGATCTTATTTATGATTCCACCTAAAAAAAAATTCTGATCTTATCTATGATTCCACCTAAAAAAAATTCTGATCTTATTTATGATTCCACCTAAAACTCTCATTAAAGAACAGTTCTAACACTTTCAGCGATGGAAAAAAAAAACAACTGGTAGTATAAAGGAGAGGTTACACACAGACCCAGACTTGCTCTGTCCATACAAGCCAGCCAGAAAGAAGCCAGACCTGGCTCTGAATCTGTATACCTACACCAGCCTGCTGCTGACCACAGCATAGTCATCCTACTGTGTGCACCAGTTATTCTGGAGAGGTACCAATGGAGCTTTGGTCGCCTCCATGTATCCACATAAAACTTTTTACAGTTTTTGTACCCCTGTTTGTACATATATTACAATAAAAAAGTCTTTTTCCCTCATTCAGATTGCAGATTGGCTGGTTCTCACTCCCTGAGCAGCTACTCAAAATTATGTTTTATCTTCATTGTTCGGTGGGTGGTCGTCTCCACTATTATTTATTACCTGCTGATGACAGAATGATTGGTTTCCTCCTGGGCTTTTCCATGGTTCCTTGCTAAATGTTATTGGAAATATTCCAGCAATTTTTTTTTTTTCTTGGAATATGCTGATTTTTCAACATTTAGATGGTTTGGAGAGTTGAGGCGGGATTCTTCTCACATACTTTTGGGAGGGCATTTCACAGATTAAGACATCTATTTTTAGGTTTTGGCATGCAGGTGTCTCCAGGCAAGCTAAGCATCTGAGCAGTGGAGATCCAGACTGCACAATTGGTGGAGCCTACAGGGTGATAGGCACACAGAATTGACTCCTCCTTGCTCTTTCTGATCTCACAGAGGACATTGCAGGGATAACAAGGAGCCTATGCGCCCCACAATGGCAGCCTGAAAACGCCTTCGTCCCTGCCGTTTCAGTTCAGCTCAGACTGAGCCATAAGAATGACTCTTGCTCATTTGAGTGTACTGGATTAAAATAAACAATTTCTCCACCAACCTAAAGCGTGCAACTGCTCAATAACGCCTTAGTAACTCCTTCTGGCCTCCTCAGTTGAAATTTGAAAATTACAGATAATTACAAGCAGCAGAACAAGAGTCTTATAACAGGAAGCGCTGGACAGTGTTAATAACAGGTTTCATTAACAGATCCACCTATACTATATATGACATCTGCATTAAGAAAAAAAAAACACAGAAGATTAGACACTCAGCATAATAGGTATTAGGTAAATAAGTAAGCAAATTGTCTACAAAACCATAAAAGAATCTTTTAGCTTTTTAAAATCCACATTTTAAGCTGTAAATAGTGGACTCATGGGAAAGTCACATGCATTCTAATAGTTATGAGAGTAGTTTGTCACAAAAATCTGCAAATAAAAAAAATAAGCTAAGATCCTGAGTGTGCGAAGTATGGTAGAGCTCTACCCAAGTCAAATTTTCTTGCTGTGCAATGGCTGTAAAAGTACCTGATAGACTTCAGTACAGACTGGGCACCTGAGTAAACACCACAGTGAATGGTGTCCTTGCTTTAAAAAGAATAAACTGTCTGATCAGACCACATCCACCAAAAACATAGTTTCATCTATTCTTTGGATGTGCAAAATCCACAGAACTAGAATTGCTTTGGTTCTCTCTTTGCTAGGTAAAAGTAACGGCTGTACCGATTTCTCTTGGATAGGCAACACACAAGGTCCATGCGTTTGTCCGTGCCCCGTGTGGAGCACCAAGCAATGATCTGGTGTGCTTTTTGCAAATAATTCCCCAAGACTCAGCATCCCTCTGTCACAAATTCTTTAGCTCCTCAGCACCTTTTGCCTCCATTGTAGAAATTAATCATGGGAAGAAAAGGCTTTGGGACATGGGTTGTCTTATTTGATAAACGTACAGCTGCTAGCAGTCTGGAGTCTTCATCTCGTACACACCACTACTTTTATTCTGAAATGTTCTCCTTTACATCCCTGTGGTTGCATGGGTGAGAGACAAGGTGGAGGTACCCCATGTTTTCAATTTGTTGAAAGAAACCGCAGTGAAGAAGACTGTGTCAGCCATATATGGTGGATACAGCGTGAACGGAGGACATTCGTTGAGAGCGTTATGTATGTTTGATTTTGCTGCATGTGTGGTTTATAACTCACTCGAGGCTCTGCATCTCATTAGTTCTGGGTGGATCTCTCCCACCAGGATAAGCAGCCTTCATTTAATGACGGTTTTGGTCTACCTGATTTAATACTAAGTGGATGCAACAAGACTGATGGCCCATGAAAGTCCATAGGCAAACCTGACAGGATTATTCAGACAGTACAAGAGGGCTGGTAGGGTGCTCCCTTACTCCTCATTAGTTTTAGAGACAAATTGGTGAAATTTGGATTCTCTTAACAACGTTTGGCAGATCAGCTGTGTTCTAGGAAAGACAACATAACACCCACTCGGGCCAGGACTCAAAAAAAAATTAGCGAGGGAGAAAGGAGCCATAAATCCTACATTGTTTTTGAGTGTCCAGGGTGCATCATGGGCTAAGAGGTTTATAACCGATGGGTGTGTATTCTTTATGGATATGATTTTCCCTTCAGGCATGAGCCCTTTGTTCACACCTTGGTCAGTCAGGGGAATGATGAAATACTGAAGTGTGGACTTGCATTGGCATGAAAGACGCAATGAACTCAACCTGTATTTTTATCAAAGAGAAGGCTGAGCAGTGATTTGATTTCAGTTTGCATACATCTATACAACAAAGATAATTTGATGATAGTTTTTTAAGGCCAGCAGTCTAAAAAACATCCAACAAACAAAAATAGAAGACAGAGAAATTCAGGTGGCAAAGAAGTAGGTTTTAACCGTGGGCTTAGTTAACAATCAGAATGGCAAGACAATACTTTCAAAAAAGTTTTTACCCTATTGCTGGACATTTAAAAATAAAGACTGAAGATTTTTCCCCTGAAAGGTATGCTTACCTTCAAACTGGACTTAAGAACGTGTTATGGCCTGGGCTATGTGGCAAGTCATGCATCCTTCTTCAGCTACACGAAAAAACCTTCAGCAGCTTTCTGCTCTGAGGGGATGTCTCTTAATCTAGAGTAGTACAAGAGGCAGCAAGTTTTGTAGTTTTCCATTTTCTTTCTCTTTCCCTGTTTTTATAAGAAGCAGAAATAGCAAATAGTACCAAGCATGTCTGAATCCTGTCCTCCATCCTCCCTGATTATGCCTTTTGCCAAGGGCTGTAATGAAGTGGTCAGATCAGGGAGAAAAGTTTGAGTAAACTTCGGGCAGTGTACCTCCTCTCTCTCACACAATTATTCCTGAAAACCATAATCTTGATCTGGGTCAGTCTGAAAACCAGACTATGCAGATGGAAGTGCATGAACAAAAATGTCTACAGCTAGCTTAGGGAAGACAGGGCCTCTTTTTAAATTTGTATACACAAAAATACATATATATATATATTGTATTTTCCTTGCCCAGTGCTTGTTGTTAGATCCAGATTGGATCTCTTTGGCCCCATTTTAATTCTCGTTGCACACATTAGACCAGCCCTTTCACCTGGATGTGCTGGCACACAGGTGTTTGTTGGCACACCTGGGGGAAGGATATGCAGGGGGCTGGAGGTGGTGGAGGAGACCTGCCGGCAACCTGGCTGGGTTCAGGGTAAATACCCACTGAGCCACCCCCTGCAGCCGGCTTTGGTTTGCCTTGGGTCTCTGCCACGGTCCTGCTGTATGATCATGAGGGCACTAACCTCTCTGTCTCTCACACCCCCAAGTGTCCCATGGAGATGACAATATTTACTTGCATTTCCTTAGTCCATGGATGATCTTCCAGGTGAGCATGTACAACCCCTGGCACAAAAGATAATGGTAACGGGGCTAATATTCTGACTTTATGAAAAGGCACACGCGGGTGTCTCAGAAACATGACGACTTGAAGACTGCTTTCTCCTCAAAACGATGCAGCCTGGAATCCCTTCAAGGCTCTTCATGCTAACAGCATAACAGCGCAAACGGCTTAGGAGTGAGCACGCACTGAATTACAACCTCCTCCTACAGGAACTCTGAGTTCCCTTTAAAAGAAGCTGTTCGTTTTGCTGCTGAGCTAACATGATTAAACAAGACAGGTCTGGCAGGGCTCTTCCACATTGTCAAATCTTGAACAAAAGGCGTAATTTTCCTATTTCTTACAACTCCAAACAGCTTGCTTATGGAGATGGCAATTACTCACAGGCAGCGTAACTCAAGATCTTTCCAGTGTTTATATCTCCACATGAAGCATACATTTACATGGCAACGGCATGGGACAAGACATGTCTTTTAATTTTCCCATCATAATTCATAGCATGGCCCTGCCAAAAAAACACTGGAGCTGATTACCAAGTGTGACTACGATCGGATCATTTAGCAATTTGAGTTTCCACACCTTTTGTATGAGGCTGGGCTTTGTTTTACTTAAAGCAATAATTGCATTCTAATTTCATAATATAGGTCGTGGTTGCTTCATCTCTCTGTGCCTTCAAGGAAAAGAAAAGGTGCACAGAACACAACAAACATTTTTTTTTTAATTAATTTTTTTAAATGAGCTAATAAATGTTTACCTGCTTCACAGGTGTGCTTGCTCCAAAGTGACTTAATTATCATTCCCACAGCCCCCATAAGAAGGATCACAAAGGGATCGTACACTGATGTCATCCCCAGTAATAATGAATTACACTTTTACGAAGAACAGAGTTAACAAATCATTTTCAGGAATAAAAGGATGGCAAAGGTTTTAAAGTAAAATGTGTTAAAGAAGGACTTAAGGTTTAATAGCTTTTAATTCAGGCAGAATTTCAAAACAAACTGAGCAGAAATGGATTATTACAAACATACTTGAGCTCCATCCTGCACAATGCTCAAATTTGCTTTCAAAGATCCCCCAATGAACAACGGAGAAGATGAAGGCACCTCTCACATCCCAGTAGGGTAGACCCAGAGCTTGTTGGAGACTTTTTACCTTTCTTCTTGTCCAGAGCATGAAACTCCATGCTTTAGCTGGAGTGGTAGGGTCATGTCAGTTTATCAGGTCACATAACATGTGACAGGTCATGGCGTGTCCCAGCTGGTCTAGGTTTCATTGGATTACTCATCCTCATCTCCGTCACAGCAGCATGGGTTCTCACAAGTCTTCAGTCCCAGGTACTTCATGACAGATCTTGTCAAACAGCTCCTACTTTCACACCTAAGCGCAACATGGAGGTGCTGACAAGGGGGAAATGGGCAGTAGGGACCTACTGTGTGTCTAATATGTAATATGTGATCCTTCCATTTCCATGGGCTTCAAACTAGGTTTAGTACTGAGTCCTTTCCTAGAGAGCATAGGAAATCAAATTGTCTGAAAATAAAGCCCAGATTACTCTTATTTAAAAAATAAAGGAAAACCTTTATAATGTGCATATTAAAAGATGTCGACTCTTTTCTATCCTTCAGGGAACTGTGGTTCTGATCTCATTTTTGCCATAAATTTCTCACTTTATTGCAAACGCTTGTCACTTTTATAGCTTCTGCAATCTCTGAAGGTACCAAATAGCAGTGTTTTTTTCTGTACTGGTCTCTGTCCCAAACCTCATTTAAGGAGGTCTATGAGTGTTTTCCCCAAACAGACATAGTCACACTTCTCTCTGGTGTATAACCCTAACATCCAGAATGGCTGGAAATCAGCTAAAACCACCTGTCATGCTGGATCCATCCTTCATGTTCCCAGCTGATCTCCCTTTTTTTCGATTGCAAATGCTTGCAGAAGGATTTAGATTCTGAAGGTTCCTATTGAGGTTTTGTAGTTGCAGCCATCCTTGACTGCATTCAGAGATTAAGTCACACGTCTGCCATGTCAACTGGACAGATGTGTCATGAATGTCCTCTAACATGGTGTGCTTTTGTTCCTGCAGGACACTGTGGACTGACATTTCTGTACATATTAGTGTTCTGCAGCCATTTCTGTGTACACATATAAGTAGAGACCATGCATGGGGCCTTGCATCACTCAGGGCAGCACAGCTCACATGATTTATACACAAAGTGTGTTGGTATGACTTGAGACTTAGTAGCTCTTCTTACAACACGTTCCATAACCACTTTCATTAACAATATACCTTAGCCGTTTTATGACATTTTTTAGTTATACTTCAAAGGGCTTTTAAGTTATTGTATCCTTAACCCTTCCCAGAACTCAACAGAGAAAGCAGCTATGCTCAGTCATCTTTTCTTACAAATCAGCAAGAGGTGCTTATGTGAGTTTCCCACAGTACAGGAGCAGCAGTGTCAAATTTAGGATTACGATTTCAAAACATCTAGGACCTTGTCTCTTGTGTAGGTCTGTAAACATCTGTGAAGAATTTCTGTGACCAGCTCTGGAACCCTCAGCACAAGAAAGACATGGACCTGTCAGAGTGAGTCCAGAGGAGGGCCACAAAGATAATCCGAGGGCTGGACCACCTCTCCTATGAAGACAGGCTGAGAGAATTGGTGTTGTTCAGCCTGGAGAAGAGAAGGCTCTGGGGAGACCTTATAGCAGCCTTCCAGTACCTGAAGGGGGCCTGCAAGAAAGCTGGGGAGGGGCTGATTGCAAGGGCATGTAGCGATAGGACGAGGGGCAGTGGTTTTAAACTAGAGCAGGGTAGGTTCAGATTAGACATTAGGAAGAAGTTCTTTACCATGAGGGTGGTGAGACACTGGAACAGGTTGCCCAGAGAGGTGGTGGAGGCCCCATGCCTGGAGACATTCAAGGCCAGGCTTGATAAGGCTCTGAGTAATCTATCTAGTTGAAGATGTCCCTGCTTACTGCAGGGGGGTTGGACTAGATGACCTTTAAAGGTCCCTTCCAACCCAACACATTCTATGATTCTATGAATTTGATGTTGTAAAGAGTCAGTTTTCCAGGCCAGAGAAGAGCCAGTATTTGCAGTCTGACCATGGCCATCCATCTCAGAACCTATTTGATGTAAAGAGTCTGCTTGTGCCCCTTTCTAGCCGACAAGAAAGGAAGGGATTGTCCAGAGCATCATTTAAAGCATGCAACAGACCTCTCCTTTGAATCATGCCCTCTTTCTTCTCTTGTCTACACAGACAGTTCACAGTGTTAAGCTTTCTAGTGTAGCTGTATAAAGATAGTCAGTACAAATACCCTTCTCTAATGCTGAACTAAAAGCAACCCTTTGCCATCACCCATTGCATAATGCTCACATCAGCTGCATATGTAGAAAAGATTGTAATTCCAAACAATTGCTGGCTTTTGGTTTTGACATACTGAGTAGGATTCATTTGCCTAAACACGGGCATTTTAGGCATATATGTGAGATCTTGCACTATCACCAGCTGCTGCAACTGCAGGGGTAATACAGGTCTCCCACAAATCCCGCATCGCATCACAGAGATCTCTTAGCTTCTCCAGGATACTCAAATAGCCCAGGCACCTGTGTTTAAGCAACCATGATCCATCTATTTGTAACCAAGCTCTTTGATGTCATCGGAAGGCATCAACTATTCTTCTTGGAAATTTGATAATTCCATTTCTTCATCAGTTTTCCATGTGTCAGTAATTCAAAGAACTAGAATGAGCCTGGTTCTCATTTGCCAAATCCTCCAAGCAACTTCATGTAGCTTTATGGTCTGTCAATAATTACACTGTGAAAACTTAAAAAATAACAGAAATTTGTTCCTGGTTTTAAATACACCATGGAATTGAACCCAATTTTCCTTCCATTTGATAGTTTGAATAATATTTTTGTTATTGTTTTTTTCCCTGTTTTGGGCTTTGACCTTCTTGGGGTCTGAAAAATAACTAAATGAAAACATGGGTTTGTGTATGCACTATAACTCTGTCAAGCATAGTGTTTTATGATTTGAAGAGAGTTAGCATCAAATTAGCACTGAACAGTACTGGAAGAGAGATCTCTATGGATATTTCGGTGGTATTTTTCTTTCAAAAGGCTAAAACTCACACAGAATTACCCTTTTTTGGGCAAATACGCTGTCTGAGAGCAGTTACTTTCCTGTCTCTAGCTGTAGCTCAGCATTTTCTCAGTTGTCAGCTATGCCCTGAGAAAGAGGAGAAAAGAAGGCAGACTGAATAGAGCATGGCCATATTGTGTACTTGCTATAATAGGAATGTCCTTCAGCTCTGACTTTGCACATGGCATCCAGGTCTTTACCTCCCCATGTGTCACAAGACAAGCAAACAAATGAAAGAAAAAGAAAGGGTAAAGGTAATATCATCACTTTATTTCCTTTAATTGTCTAAATAGTCATTCAGTGTCACCTATGCTAAGCCAGACTTTTTCAAGAGATCCTAGAGAGAGAGAAGCACTTCCAAAGACTGATTCTGCCCACTTGTCTAGACAACTATTCAGTGACCTGTGTGGCTGAGATGACTACCCATGTATGGCTATAAAATAAGAAAGATGAATCCTGCCCTTAGAGACTTACCAAGGTCATCCAGGAAACTGGCAGCAGAACAGGAACACAGCTGGGACCTGCAAAGTCCTAATCCAGAGCGTGACCCTCTGCTCTCCAAGCAGAGCCAGCAAAAGTATCACAAAAAATAAATTCCACATCCATATTATCGTCACTGTCATCCAGATGAAATCACAGTTGTTAGATGAATAAATCAAGGTAGACAGTGAATCCACCTGTTAACATACAGGGAGTAAGTGGTGGGCTGGCAAGAAATACAATTTCTTTTCTCTTTCTTGTTGCATACTTCTGTCCATTGCCACAACTTGTTTCTCCATATCTCAGCTTAGTTTTAACTCGGAAATATGATGGGTAGTCTTCTCCCATTGTAATTGTGGGTACTCAGTTTAGTTGCTTTCCAACTGAAATGCTATAGGGCACCTGAAACCTCTACACAAGACTAATACAAATAATACAAAATCCAGGGGAGACCCCACCTTTCTGGAGAAGCAGCGAAAAGACAGGCAGGACACCCCAAGGCATATCAGTTGGGAATAGATGTGATTAGGCAATGAAAAGGGTGGGCTACAGCTCACAGTTTAAGACATGTTCATGTAGGTGATTTAGATTATCCAAGCTCCCATTATAATTAATGGAGACCTAGTGTTTAATTCAGATGTCTAAGCATAGCTTCTATTCCAGCACTAGTTCAATTCTATTTAGCTCAGTTTGAAAACCGTTTAAATTTCCACGTTGCAAGAGATTAAAACCAGTCTGATATTACAATACCTTTTTCTATGGCATGATAGACCAGTGATAAAACGTCTGTTTTGATGTTGCTTTCCAGTTGAAGCAAGAATCTGTTCAGGGAAGGTCCATGGTTATGTGATTTTCAAGTGTCTCCTGCAAGATGATCACAGTGACCCTTCTGGCCCCTATGTATATCTAGTCCATCACTGGGCTATACATTTTACTGTGCAGAAGACAGAGAGACAGGAAAAAAAGAAGAAAAATTTACATGGCAACTACATTGCATAACTAGCAATCATTGTAATAGAATTACTGACATTATGGGCTGCTAAAGGAACAGTTAGTAGCTTGTCTCACTTGTCTGTAATTTACTCTGTGTCTATTTAGCCTTGATGTACAACCTAGGTCAATTGCTGTGCCACTTTTCTATCTTCCTACTTCTGAGTTATAGAGAGAAATGTGTGCCTCATGAATGACTATCTCTCCTGGTCAAGCTTGTCTCTCATGCTGTTCGGCAGTGCCATGTGTTAATAGATAGTGCTGAACAGTTAATATCGCCAGCTAATTGGCAAAGCACGTGTGAAGCAGATGTATTTAAATATAGAACGTGGAGGCAGGAGGAGTAACTGAAATTCATAAGAGATAAGGATTTATTATTAGGACAGATTAATGAACCCACCTTTTTTTTTTTTTTTTTTTTTCTCCTTCATCTCTTCCCTGCCCAAGTGTATTTTTAATTCTTCTCTTTCAGGAAGATTTTATTCCACTGTTGAGAAAATGGGGATGGATAATTTTGTGTTGGCTGTATGGCAGCATCTGGAAGGCCAAACCATTTACGCAGTGTTCTGAGCATGTGGTATTTGTGGAGACTCAGGTCTGCAGTAAAACAGTAATAACTGATCTATAAATTGTAGATGAAGAAGGGATATGTGAAGAAGGGAGAGAGTTAGAGCTGTGTATTTATTCTAATGTAGATCATTTGTCTCAATGACCTACAATATCAAACCAGAATATCCTATTCCCTTTAAAAGACCGTTGGCTCAAGTCTCAGCCTTCTGCTCAGCTTTTCACTGCCTTTGCTATGAGGACCCCCAGTTCTGCTGGCCAGTCTTCTCCTCGAGTCTAGGCTGCAATGGAAACAGAGGTGTTTTCAGTTGTATCCTCACTCCCACATTTAGTGCCCATGGAAACTTCCAAGCCAACTAAGATAGTGGCTCCAGGATTAGGAACTGGACTTTCGTCAAGATGCACATCTTTCACTTCACCCTCAGATGGGGAGGTTTGGGTCTTACATCTTTTCCATGGAGACTGCCTTCTACTCTGAGATACCTGAACCACTTTGTAAGCATCTGTGATGCTCACTGAGGTCACTGTGCATATATTTGCTTTCTCCATTTTGCAGCTGGTGATATTGTGATCCGGAGAGTGTAAGATTAGCGTTTTCTGAAGATGAAAGTCTAAGTTAGAACTTAAATACTGATCTTGAATGAAAAGCAAACAGAAGAATCCATAAGGAAAGATGCATTTTCCCTGATGCTGTTCTACTCAGCCAACCATTGCTCTCCCCACTCTTTTACCAAGTGGCTGGTAGCTGGGCGATAGGCACGACAAGGCAATTAATTGTGAAAAATTAGTCATGCACTTAAAGAAACATGCCCATGTTTTTACTTGTTCATGGCTTAATGCTTACTGTCAAGAGGTTGTGGTCCAACAGCTTTTGGATTCAGTGGCAAAACGCCTTTCCTTGAATTCAGCCTACAGACAAGTAAATGGAACTTACTCACTCTTGAACTGGACAATTTAGAGTTAACTCACTTCTCATTATCAGGCTTTCAATTCCAAATAGGTGAGGTTACTCTTTTATTTATGTACTAAATGGATTGATTTTACTGTATTTTAAGTGGTAGTATGTCTCTGCAAGACGTCCAAGTTATGTCTGATCTATAAGGCCTGGGGATACTTTAGCTGAGATGCTGGACAGGCATGAGTCCCAAATAGACACAGATCTCTTCATGCCCACAATTTCTGTGTGAAGGAAATCTGTGTACGTGGATTAATTACAGGGGGTGTAACACATCCCTTCCTGTCTCTGATCAGGACAGGAGGGGACTTGGGCACCCTGGTACAACACAGAGTGTCTGTATCCATATCCATATCCATATCCATGTCCATATCCATATCCATATCCATATCCATATCCATATCTATATCCATATCCATATCCATTGCCTGATTTACATACAGACTCAGTAGGCTTTGCCAGGCTTGTGAAATAAGGACCATATTAAAATAACTTCAGAGATCTGCAAAATCTTCTCCAAATAAAATAAAAAATAATGTAGGTTATTTTCATCTTTAAGATAAATGACTATATCTAAGTGCAAAACCACATAAGGATGCAAATCATCCCCAGTTATACCCATGAGACCACATGAAAATTAAATAAGGGCAGGATTTTCCAGCAAACAGAAGTTTCTTTGGGTTTATCCCATGCTTTGCAACTTCCCATGGTTCAGTGACATGATGTGGAGTGTTATCCATTGCAGGGTTTGCTTAACTGAGCTTGGTTTTCAGCACACCAAAGCTCCCCTAAGCTGCAGTTTTTGTTTTTATTGTTTGGGTTCTGTTGGAAAGATATTTACAGTTATTCTAACAGTACCCTTCATAAACAGATTTCCATTGCAAATTGCACTATGGGGAAGTGGTAAAAAATTTTGGGCAGGATTAAGGTAATCCTAAAACAACCTAATAAAAAACACATATAAGTGTTCTATTTTTAAACAGAGACAAGATGAGACACATAATTTCTTTCAATAAATTTTCTGGATCAATAAACCTTTAAACCCAACATTCAATATATATGAGTGTTTGTGTGTGTGTGCGCCTCTGTACATGGGTATTTTCTTAAACTTTCCTTTGCCAAGATACAAAGCCCAGCTTGTCAGAGTTACATCATGTTTGTAAATCTCCTCTTCACTGAAATTTGTCTGACATCAACCTCCAGCTCATGTAAGCATAAGTCTTCTTTGGCAGATGAATGTTTGGGTTTTTCTTTTATTTTTTGTCAGAATCTATTTCTCAGAAGGTGGTTTTTTTTAATTATTATTATTTTGTCAACTTTTTAACAGAAGTAATAAAACGGACGGGCCAGAGATAATAACTTTAAATCTTGCCCTCTTGCTATCTTTAACCACACCACCAGTAAATAAAGGGCAGATTATTTTTCAAAGCTGATACTATAGTCTTGAATTTTTTTTTTCTCTTTTGAAACACATGGTTTCGTATAGGTGTTTTTCTCCCATTATTTGATTAAGAGTTGAGTTTTATCCCTGCTGATGTGAGTGACAAAAGCCCTGCTGGCTTCAATCAAATGGAAAGAAGTGTTTAATACATATGATTGCAAGCTCCACCTGAGTTTCTAAAACAAGGGGCAGATCTTATGCAGATAAAAAAATGACATTGCTTGCTATATGGGGCAATTTATCCTGCCCCTAAGGCAGAGTTGTCATAACTCCATGGTGCAAATTGTTGCAGCTTGAAAGTGGAATTGCTACAGCCCTGTCTTGTAATGACGGTAATTTATATTGGCTGAAAACCTGCTCCAGTGATTTAGATCCTGATCTTGTTTACACCAGGGTTGATGGCAAAATTGCTGGTGGATTCAAATGAAAACCAAACTCAAATGCCACTGAAGCCTCCAGGAGTATTCCAATTGACTTGAAAGGCAACCAAGAGAATGGGTGCACTTATAAATTCACTGTCATGGAAATTACTTGAAGGAGGCAGTTCTGCCTGGATTACCACCATATGACTTCACATGGTCACACAGTTTTGCCTGTAGGATCCAGCTGGATTTAAGACAAACTCAGATTCTTTGCTTTTTTCACCTCCCTGCTTCTTTATGTCTGGGCAGCACACTAATTCGTGTCATGTGTGAGGAGTTCCACCACAAATACTCTTAAATCTTTAAGTCTTTTTCTTTTTAATTATGGCTTCCTATTTTTTACTGCCACCTCTTTAATCCTGAAAAGATAATACACTGATCTCAAATCCTGCTTCAGGGTGGCAGCTAATTGCATATTTGGCCAAGCACTGGACTTCTTTCCTTATAAACTTTGTCTAAAGTACTACACGAAAGCAATTTGTGGTGCATTTTACTAGCCAAATGTATATAAAATTACATATTATTAGAATGTTATTAAAGCAAAGACTTTTGTTGTTCTCCAGCCAAACACAAAGGACTCTCTTCCCTTGTATAAAGAAGTTTCAAAGTTAAAACTTCCTGCCTCTTCAAGCTTCCAGCGGTGTCCTGACCTTAATGAACTGGGAAAGGCTATTTTTCTCATTCCAGGAAGAAGCTGTAGATGTTTTCCATGACAAGGTGTGACTACACCATGTCTGGATACCTCTGAGCTAATTCCAACTAACTTGTTTGGGTAGTATATGCAGGAGAGTGCAGAGAAAAGCCCAAATTGCAAAGCCTACCGAAGGAGTAAAGTTAAAACTCTGCTAAACTCCCTGCTGCCAGCAATGCCAGAGGAAGTTACTTTCAAGCTATACATGCTGCAGTCACATCTTAACCTTGTCTGAGCTGTTCACCTGCTTTTCACCTCCTTTAAGCTCACCTTCTAGGTGTAGTCTCTGATTCTTGCTTTTTCCTGACTCAAACCATGCAAGAATCTTGCCTATTCCTGGTGTCAATGCTATAATGGCAGAAGCAGGCATTCATTCAGGATACAGAAACAGCTTAGAAGGTGTGTTTGCTTTCCAGATCAAGAAGCTGAAGCAGAAAAATGTTCTTACTCAGAAGCTGGTCTCAGGTGGAGCAGAACAGGAGGGGCTGCAGGCAGGCAGAATCACCTTCACATGCACGGGGACTTGGGAATGGGACACAGCCGTGGCTGCAACTGCAAAATTATTTGCAGCCCAACCTGTCGCATCCCCTGTACTGAGGGATTCTTTGCTTTTCCAGCCTGGCCTTGTCCCGTCACCGTCTGTACCTATTAGGACCATGTCTCATCACCTGACTCCATCCCATTTCCTATCCTAGTCCTTCCTTCAAACTAGCCCTGTAGCAAGCACTTCCTACCATTCCTCTGTTCTGGAGGCATTATAAAGGGGTCTATTTGAAACAGGTAAGAAAGAGGGACTGGAACGGAACACCTCAGAGGGCTGGAGCACCTCTCCTATGAGGACAGGCTGAGAGAGTTGGGGTTGTTCAGCCTGGAGAAGAGAAGGCTCCGGGGAGACCTTATAGCGGCCTTTCAGTGCTTAAAGGGGGCTTATAAGAAAGATGAGGACAATCTTCTTAGCAGGGCCTGTAGCGATAGGACGAGGGGTAATGGTTTTAAACTAAAAGAGGGTAGATTCAGACTAGATATAAGGAAGAAATTTTTTACGATGAGGGTGGTGAAACACTGGCCCAGGTTGCCCAGAGATGGGGTAGATGCCCCATCCTTGGAAACATTCAAGGTCAAGTTGAATGAGCAAGCTGATCTAGTTGAAGATGTCCCTGCATTTTCAGGGGGGGACTGGACTAGATGACCTTTAAAGGTCCCTTGCAACCCAAACCATTCTGTGATTCTATTCTATGATTCTATGGAAAGTATTCCTGCTTCAAATTAGATCCACACACATGTGCCAGAAATCTTGGAGCAGAAACTTCACGTCCATGATCTAATGAGGAGATAGCAATGGCCTCAAGTTTGTACCAGTGAAGCACTCTGTAGACCTTTCTTATTTACCCTGTATTTAGTGTAGAAAAAGGATTTAGGAATTCCCACGGGAGAATCACTGGATCCAGTAACTCAGTTTCTGGTAGGATGAAAAGTGCAAAGAAGGTTCTTGAAGGCACCAAGAGAGATGGAATACACACCAAAATTATGATCAAACTCAGTTGGTCTCCATATGTGGGAGTTGTGGCAAACTGCTTGATCCTTTACTTGAACAGCACCCATGTGCCAAACCGACATGTACCTCCTCAAAACCACATCCTCAGAGAAAGGCAGCCTTGCACACTGGAGCAGTAACATGGGACTGGTGTAGGAGAGACCCAGCCACTAACCCTGTCACTGCAAGCATCCACAAAGTGAAGGTCACCCACTCCACAGAGCCATCCCTGTCCCAGGTTGATGGTTACAGCAAGGGCTTTGTCCACACTGCTCAAACTAGTCTTCTCCCAGATGGACTACCTACATCCATGGTAGGCTGCACATGGCCCACGTCTCCTTTGACTCCCCTCAGGAAGCTTGGTAGCCCACAGATACAATTATTTTTGCATGTGTGGAGATTTTGAACTCACACTGCTCAAAATAATATGAAGACACAGCACATTAAAGAGACAGACAGGGTGTTGCAGCCACCCAAGGATACTGCCACGGTGTCAGGGCATGACGACATGAGGTAATGTCAGCAGGTTGAAGACCTGCTGAAATTGTGTTGGAGAGGAGGAATCCAAAGCTGGTGTGGTCGTACCCATGCTGTTTATAAAGAGCAGTCCTTGGAGAGAGTTATCCCAGAGCTTTGCCCAGGGGAGCAGCGAGTTTGATGATGCAGAAGTATCCCTTCTGTCCCCGGAATGCTTTTCAACAGCACTAATGGGTCTGTGTCACTTCCAGCCTAGGGCTGGCACCTCTCCAAGTTGGGAAATGCCTGGACATAGTGAGCTTGGGTTCAGAGAGAAAGGCAGTTTCTGTTTACTCACCTCCCGCAACAGGGCTCCCCCAAACACTGAGAGATATGTGTTGCTGAGTGCTATTTTGTTCTGGATTTTGTTTTAGGTAAGTAACATGAGAAAGGCTCACAAACCCATCTTTCTGTTCAGATGGCACAAGACTTGAGTGGAAATATGATGTATTTCGCTCATCACTCAGGCTTTTAAACTAGTGTAAAATGATGATTTTGAAACATTAGCTTTTTTTTCCTCCCACTTTGCCTTGACCTGAATTTAGGGAACCGACAGATTCTTTCCACCTTCCCTGTCCCCTGTAAGGAAAAATAAAGTTTTGGATTTCAGCAATTTTGATGTTATTGTACTTAAAAGATCCAGTTGGAAATGCAATGAATATCTTGTTGATGACATCCCAGTGACAACTGAAGTTAATAAGGGTTGTAAAAAGTCATTTACTTCAATTGACTTATTGAAAATGCACAAGGGCTGTCAGTTTCATTAATGCAAAAAATGTAGGAAAACCCCTGCTCTCTCTCCTTTCTTCCTTTCTTTTTGAAGTTGCAAATATGTTACGAATAAACTGCTAAATAGATTTAATATTTGACATAAAAAACCTCTGTCCCAGATGTCTGACATAATTTATAAATTACTGTGCTTACAGAAAGTGTGTTATTGCTATGTGACTTTACCTTATTTTGTTGTAATAACTGGTTATTATTCTTTGAGCAACAGGGAATAAAATAAATCACCAATAAATAGGTACTATCCTGTAAAACACAGATATCAGCACAAATTCTATTTATATTTGAGCAGTGCAGGTCAAGGTTCAGTTACATAGTGAAAAATGTAGCATGCTGCTTTTAAGTCTTGAAATATTTTTAAGCCATTCCTTAATTTTGTTATTGCTTTGGAATAGTGTTTTCTAGGGAAGACAACTCATCAGAAGCCACCCTGTCCCCTCTTCTGCGAAGTGAGCAAACTTTATCGTTGCACTAAGTCACTCACAAGGATGAGAAACAATGTCTTTAATGCTGAAGATTTCATCCATGACAATTAGAATTCCTTTTTCCAGTGACTGCATTTTCACCTTCAAATCCCAAAGGTCACAGAGAGGTAATGTTTTCATTAAAACATACCTGCTAAGGTGACCTAAGCCTTAACATAAACAAAGTCTTTTAAATGCAGACACCTGAAATACCTTGGTTTTCAATCCTGGCTCCAGTGTTTGAATCTCAAAGGTGAAGAAGGCATACCAAATTCCTTTGAAGCCCCGTTTTCTAACCCTAAACTACTTACTAGAGGTAGATTTCCACTTGAAAACAATTAATCATGCATGTGGAAACTACATTTTAAGCAAATTTTAAATATGCAGTATTACATGTGTTTATGTGTATTTCCAATTTGTAAAGACAGGCATTTTTTAAGTAAAAATATCCCAGATTTTATTTTATAAATAGAGCTTATGCTTTTATATTGGCAGGTAATATAGACTTTCTATTAATTAAGGTAAGGGAGGGTAAGCCCAAGAGGGAAACTTCCAATAGAGTATAAGCTCATAGCTTATTACTGGGCATCAACTGATGAAGAAAAAATTGTGCCAGATTTTCACAGGTGTAAATCTTCATCAGGCTATGTGAACAATTTACATAGATTAAGGATCTGAACCCCAACTCTCACTAGTTTCTGTAAGGTTGAAGCAGTAGCTTTTCCATTTTAATATCATCAAAACCCATACAGTTCAGCAGAGGTATCATCTCTGCTCCTGGCTGACCCACAGTCCGTATCATGCTTCCTCCAAGCTCCTCTGGGAGGTAGCTGCCAGATTTATGTTCCTTCTGTTTGTACAAGGAAACAGGATAAGTGTAACCTTAAGGATTTTCTGTCCCCACATCCTCACTAACCTTCTCTCCATCAGCTTCTATTTTTCCTTTAATTATTCTGGTCTTGTGCTATAAAGTATAAATTCTCTGTGTGCATGTTCTTGTCTTCTTGTCAGTGGACGAGAAGCGCAAAGCATTCAAAAATCTGTGGTTGTTGATAAATGGTGAATACAGGCAGCAGGAGGGAGTAGGATTCAATATTCTTTTTGAGACGTCTCACTTACCAAATATGTTAAAAATTGCCAAAAATCATGGTTTACAAGGGAAATATTTACAGCTGCAGCAGGACTTGTTCACACTTTGCTAATAAATGAAGAATTATTTAGGAATTTTTCTGCAGGTCACATCTAATCTCTTGGATGGTTTCACCTTTTTATTAGAGATGTATGTAGTGACCTATCTGAAATGAGCCTGGTACTTATAATTGCTGTAAATTTCCACATTAAACGTCAATAAAACATGGAACGCATCTGGAAAGGTTGCTGTTTGAAGGAAAAAGGCATCATGCTTTAGTAGATAGGGGTGATTTTGATGTCAGGAAGCTTCTTAGGTACACAATATGTAGGATGCAGTCTAAATGCTACTACTCTCTTCTCTCTGTGTGTTAGGTGTGCAGCAAACCAAACCTCCTCAGATAATGCCAAAGATGACTACTCAGTGGAGAGAAGCACCTCTGGAGGACACCAGAAGGACGTGCTCCCTAACTTGATCTTAGCACTTAAGTTTAAGGTCTTAAGTGGATAAAGCATTCCTCTGCTGGCCTCTAAACCATCTAGCTATCTCCATTGCCTCTACAGGCAACTTAGTTACGGGGAGGCTCACATAACAATTTTAGATATCTAAATTTCTTCAATATATTTTTTTGTCAAGGGAAGTGGAAAAATATAGCAGCTCACTGAGGTCTGAAAGGACAGGAACAACAGCAAACTGAGGTGGTGGTCTTCAAACGCCGGAAGAACTTACTCATTAAATGCATAGCTTCTTGTTAAATGTTTCAAATGTACAGATCAGAGTGTAGTCAACTTTTCCACTTAGAGATTTAATGCCACTCTTTCTTGGAAAAGCTAATTCTGCTGCTTTGTAATAGCACGGTCTTTGCAGCACGGCAAGTTCCACTTTTGTTCAGTCAAGCCTGAATCTTCAAGAGCAGTAAAATTGCTCAATAATAATAACTAGATAATTATAAATGAAATATTAAAACTAAAACTATCTGTATCACTGAACTGATGTGTTGTGTAAAATACAGGAGCTGGTAAAACTTTTATTACACAGTTAAACAGTGTAATGATTTAAGAAAATAATAGGACTGCAAGAAAAAACTGGATTGTGGCCCTGTCTTGAAAGCATGTGCAGCTTTCCTTGCCTGTATACATGTTCTGTAGAATGTAAAGGGATTGTCCTTGTGTTTAATGTCTTCAAAGTTGCATGTTAGCAAATGTACGCATGAACTGGGCCTACTCAAGGAAGGAAAATCAAGTAAAAAAATAATTCCAAGGAAAGGAATCTAACAATTCGAGTCTGTATATATTAAAACAGTAACTCAGGAAAGACTGAGTGAATGCATGTGTGACAAGAATGCCAATAACGGAGAGCGAAACTGCCTCGGCTCTTGATCCAAAGTCAGTGGAGGCCTGTGGACTCCAGTGGGGTTTTGCACTGGGTCCTCAAAGATCCCCCAGAGTAATCTCAACACTAATGAAAACTGCCCAAAGAAATTAAGTGGGTAGTGTGGCCATGGCTGGCTTTCCTTTTGACAGGTAACCAATTTCAATGATCATCAGTGGAGCTACATCAATCACACCAGCTGCAGACCCATCTGGGGCCCAGATATGAATTTCTGGTGGATTTGTTATGCTGGATGAGGTGGGAAGCAATAGGAGTCTGCACTGGGATGCTCAATCCTGGCTTTTCATTTCTACTTCCTCAGAGTGTGAGAGAACAAGAGGGCAAATAAGGTGAGCAATCTTAATCACTCCCCTTAATCCCCCACTACAGGATGCTTAGATAGGTCAGTGACGTAGGAATATGATTACACCAGAGCAGACTTAAATGTGCAGCTACACAAGGAGGTGATGAGCTGGGAGTGCCTTGAGAAGGTCTTGGTGAACTGCTATGAGTAAGCTCAGGTTTGAAAACTGAGGGTCACATATATCCCACAGAAATTATTTGCTTTAAAGAGGAACCTTGGTTCATAAAATGTTTTCTCATATTTATTTTGATTTGATTTTCCTATAGCTTTTCATGTTCTGATGGGGGGACGGGACTCTTTGCTAGGGTCTTTTCTTATATGTTTCCTACATTTCACGCTTGCAGTCTCAAAGGCTCTGAAAACAGATGTTTGGTTTTCAAAGCAGGTTTTATTTTTTTGGCAATGCCAGACATTTTACAGTAGAAAATACAAAACAAAAACAAAGCCAGTGACTTCTGATGTCTTCTGTTTCCTTATCACCCTTTGTTATGCTTGTTAATCAGGGTGACTGGGAGTATTTTAAACATTTATAATGTATACATTTCTCCCCCCACCAAACATCTGTTTATTTTACAACAACATGAACCTTGGGAAAAAAAATAAAATAACTGCTATTATGTATTTTTTTCAAAGTGAAGAAGTAAACATCCAGCTTTCACATTTGCTACATCAAACGGATGCTATTTATTTAGTCGCTTGAGGCAGGAGGCCTGATCAGAAGAGAATTTCTTTTATGGCCTAAGGTGGTGAACTATTTTTAATAAGAACAATGCTTAAGGAAAAGAAAATTCCTAAAAACCCTCTTCAATCAGTTGGAGAGGAGAGAAGGGAAATCCCCTCTTGTGGTAAGGAAAGGTAATGAGCTACTGCTCCATAACACATCCAGACTGGGTTGCCTTACCCTTCCTGCGTTGGAGGAGGGAGAAGATGTGTCACCAGGCATCATCTCATCTGAAAATAAACGTAAAAACACATCACAAGAATCACATGCTGAAAAGTTCCTGTTTCTCCCATGTGTACAAGCAGAGGTGAGGGCAGCTACATCAGCCCTCGATGCCTGTGCTGGGGACGTCATCAAGGAGGTGATGTCCCACCACTCATCCTCTTCCACAGCTTCGTGCTTGCTTTGCTCAATAGTGCACGCCCAAGCATTCAGATCCTTAAGAGAAAATAAGAAATGCTAAGAATAACAAATGTGGAATTTTATTTATTGGCCTCCCACAAGCAAGTGAAATGGCCCAAGGCAGGGGTAGTTGTCTGGGTGAAAATCATCCAGGAACCAGATCAAGCCTTGTTCCTTAGCCTTATTCAGTTTACGAGTATAGACATAGCCCAAGGTCTTCTTTTTTTAAACTACTTGCCAACAACATGCACGTAAGAAATTAGAATCAGAAGAATGAAAGCTGGTGTAAACAATTTCAGAAACCAAGACTATTGAACCCATCGTCAACAACCGTAAGGCTCACAATAAAAACAAGACAAAGAGGTTTCGCTTTTATATTTTCAGAGTTAAGCCTTAACTTGAGACAACAATATATTTGTCACTTGGTTTCTGTCTTCAGTGTGAGCAATTAGCTATGAGTGTAAAACCGGGAAAGATGACTGATTGTGCCCAGCCAAACAGAAATGCACAATTTGAATTTGCAATAATGCAGATATTGTAAGAATATGATAGAATTTGAAACTTCATAAATGCTTTTAGACTGTCATTACTATATTTGGATAATAGAAAAGATTCCAGAAAAGATAAACTGAATTTTTAAGTAATAAAAACGGTGGAACTTTACTCTTTAGGCCTCAGATTTCATAGTATTTCAAATGGGTTTTTAACCACAATGAAAATTTTGTCTTACAACCACATTTCCCAGAAAGTGTTTTGGTTTTCTTCTGCATACAAAACTGCAAATAAACAGATACAGTCTGCTTTGCAACCCATCCCTTTGGTGAGAAAATGCACTCTTGCTGTCTTGACTAACAAATAATAACCAACATGTTAATGTGAAAAGATAAAACAAGACTCTGAAATGCTCATTTGGGTCAAAATGAGTTTATTTCCCAGGGCACAGGGAATCCCAGCTGAATTGGTTGCTGCAGTGACACAAGAAACATGCAAACTGTACCCTCGATTAGAATCTGGGAGAGAGAGATAAAAGGTTTATCTGTGTGACAAGAGCTGTTTGATGGACTATTAGATGACACTTTTCTTTATGTTTGCTTAAATCTCACAGCTTCTGTTCCCGCTTTGTCACTAAAAAAACCCCCCCACAAATTAATAATCTCGCCTTCCAAGGAAGGCTCTCTGGCAAACAAAAGTGATGGGAGCGAATATCTAAATATCGTTAATATTTTGCATCAAAACCACATGCAAAGACATGCATGTGTGTGTGTAAATGTTTAGGCACCATCACACGCCGTACCACGTAGATCTGTCCCTGTGTGCTTGTTTATGTGTGTTTGTGTTTCACATGCGCTTTAGCAGATCAAGAGTTTCAAGCACTCGTGTTTGTGAGTTGGCAAAAGCATGGACGAGCAGACACTACTGCACAAACCTATGGCCATAATTTGAGATACAGCTACATATATGCTATACCTATATGTACCCAAACATAAATATGTGCATGTGTATATTCACACATATCTCTCTGTATACATACACATATAACAAGACTGTCAGGAGGTAATGTACTCATGCATATTTATATTTATATGTATATCAATACAAATATATTTTCATGTGTATAATATATGTATGTGTGTAAGCATGTGTATTAAATAATACACATATTGTGTGCATATGGAAAAAAATACACGAAAACCTAAGTTTAAGTAGGGTTTAACGTCTTTTAATCTCCATTTAAAGCTTTGTCTTGGACAAAAGGGTCCAGTGAGACACTGTGATGATCTGATGTAATTCTGTTGTGTTCTTGGTATGACTTCAGGCTGGTCACAGTCACACTGTGGTGGACTGAATGAATCAGGTAGATGGCTGTAAGCGGGAGACAAGATGGTAGAGGAGCACACCTTGCAAATTGTGATGGGGACAAGGAGTATAGCCAGCTCCTTAATCAGATTTCCCAGATTACCGTATTGTATTTGTTTATGGGTTTAGTCTGGGTAAAAGCTGCTGCCTCTTCTCCTGAAGTTCCTTCAACTACTTCCTATAGCACACGGCTATAACTCACTCCCACTCACTCCATAGTTAGATGTGGAAAGGCCTACAGGGAAAGACTTTGGCTTCAGAGGGTTTCATAAATTCTGTCAAAAGACAGTAATCCTCCCAAAGATTAATTTAGCCTTTGTTTTCCTTTAAAAACACAAAACCTGGGGAATTTCCCACACAAAAGCGTGTTGTCAGAGTTGAAGTTGCATATGGTCATACCTTATGTACTGCACTACTAAGCACTTATCAAAGCAGAATTAACACTGCCAGCAGCTTTGAGGCATGTGCCTTTTGCAAAATATCATAAACAAATATACCGACAGACGTCTTCCCTCCACCCATTCTTCCCTAAACTGGAGTTCACGGCCTGCTCTTCAAGATCGTCTTCAAGTACATAATTCATAATTAAACTAAGCTCTTTTCACTGCTGATTTTCTTGAGTTTTAGTGGTTTCATCACGCTGGGCCCAGAACATGACAAATGATCAGATAGGTGGTCTAAGATGACTTTCCACTTATCTGATTCTTCAGCTAGCTGTAAATGATAGTGGCTTCCCAGTAAAGCTCGCAGCAAACCAGAAGCTACTCTAGATCACATCAAGAAGAGTTTTGCTTCCTAAATGGTGCTATGACTCACAGTCTTTAGGGATTTTGATAAGACTGGTGACATTGCCTTTGCCATCGCTCCATCTCCTCTGCCTCACCTGTCTGGCAGACGTTGTCTGTCACAGGGATGACCAGGTGGCCTGATTGTTCTCCTGTTCAATAGCCTCAAGTCAGTGTGGTTTAACTTCCCAGATAGGGCTACCAGGCTGTGGCATGCAAAGATATCATCACTATTTGCTTCTGCCATCTCAGGGAGCTAATCATCAGCTAAGGGGCTTGAGGGACAACTAGTCACGGTGCAGCTTCAGCTGTTGCAGCTACACAGGAACCAGATGGGCGGTACTGAGAACATATCTATGTTCTGCATACCCATCAGCCATAATCTGCATCTGAGTTACATTTCCTTGGTGGTTGGTGGAGGAAATGGTCACTTTTAGAGAAATGTTCACCTTGTAAAATAAACATGTAGAACAGGCTGTATTAATCATATATCTCGACTATCAGAGGACCTCAGGAAGATTAGGTGGGATGTAGACATCTAAAAATAAGTGAAGTGAACTCACTCCCAGTAAGTTGGAATCTTAGGACTTCTACTCGACCACAGCAGTAGAGAGCTGATGAGCAGAAATCACCTAAACACGAGGAGGAACTTCTTTACTTTGAGGGTGGCAGAGCACTGGAACAGGCTGCCCAGAGAGGTGGTGGAGTCTCCATCTCTGGAGACATTCAAAACCCGCCTGGACGCGTTCCTGTGCAACCTGCTCTAAGGTGACCCTGCTCTGGCAGGGGGGTTGGACGAGATGATCTCCAGAGGTCCCTTCCAACCCTATGATTCTATGAAATGGATTAATTTACAATAACTCAGCGGGGTTAGACTGTAAATTTGTGTCCCAGGTGCTCTGAAATTCTCCAAGCAACATTTTGCACTACTTAGTTTCTAGAAGCATCAAAGGAAAATATTTATATAATGTGTTTGTGTATATATGTATACATATTAGTATATGAATATGTATATACATGGGTGAGAGCCAAAAAGTAAACTAAAATGAAAATGCACCAGAAATGAATTAACTGAAGTTACCTTACGTGGAGCAAATCTGTTCTCCCTGTCTATCTTAATCCATACATTGCAATTAAATCCACTTCCCTGCACCTGAGTCTATTCACTACATCAAAGCCAACCCACTAAAAGTACTTATTTCACAGTAATTCAGCTCTTAATTGGCGTTTTCCTCCCCTGCTCCCCCCATCCCAGCCCTCTTACTGTCTTTCTGGTCTGATTTATCATGAACGGTGAAAATTCCCGTGTCACCTTGTAGTATAGGGTAACTGGAAAGTGTGAATGGTGTTTGGAAGGACTCATTGTCTGATTAATGTTATGCCAAAAATAAGCACTTCTGCTCAGGCTCAGCCTTGTTAACAAATTTCTTCATCCGCAGGCAAAGCAGGCACTGCAGCCAAATTATGCAGTAATGCAGACTCAGCAGGACTAGTTCTTCAAATCATAATGCCACTGATTTTATTTTATTTTTCACTTACTCTTGATTTACATCTGTTTAAGGGTGGGTGAATGAGGTTTAATGACCACCAGAAATGTTGCTTTTGATTTATACTGCTGAGTGAGCAACAAGCTTACTATTCCAGTGAAAATCCACCTGAGCCATATTAGATCTTAAAATATGCTGGATATTAAAATGAAAAACTTTGATTTCCTTTTTCTTTCAACTGGAGTACAAGCAGATATAAAAATGGGTTTAAAATATTTTTAATATGTTCTCATAGGACTTAGAAGGAAATAATTGCAATGCTATGAAAATGCATTATATAGTAAAGAATGAAAAAATACCTGTGGCTTTAAAAGTTTTTTTTATTATTTTGTAAGCTACCTATCCCTCCCCATCAAAATATTAAGAGTGTCACTGTTAAAACATGGGAAGAGACTGCAAACCCACTGGGGATGCTCACAGCAGGTGGATATTGCAGACTGTGGAGACACATGGCAACAAAAATAGGAAGGACCACTGCAATATCAGTTGCAGAGGCAGTGAGTGAGAAAGCTGTGATTAGAGCTGGCCTGTGCTCGCACTTTCCACTCTCGGGGGAATTACAGCATTTGGAAGTTAGTCCTTGTTCTGAATTACAACAAAACGGTTTTTCCCTCAGAATTTTCCAGGAACTGAAATGAAATAATGATAAAAGATTCAGGTCAATCAAGGCATTTAATTTCAGTTTTAGATTTTTTTCCTTAAAAAAAATAATTGTGCAAAATAAATGTAATTTGAAGTCATTTTGAAATGAGGATAAAATTACTACACTACAATACAATTGAATATTTTTTTTTTCTTCTCATAGAAATATTTACAACTTCAAATAATTGCATTCAAAGCTTTTATTTTGATTAAACCATTTTGTAATAGGCGAAGATGGAGAGTGGAGGAATTTTAAGCTAACTTCTGCTGGGGAAAAACAGGGACTCATGGGTCTCTGCAGAAGGTAGTTTCTAAGATACGTTTTTAACCTGGACTTATTCCCTATCAAACTTTAAAAAAAGACACAATGGATTTACCTTTTTAAAAATGCTCAGAAGAAATCACTGCTTTTGAGTAATTGCTGCATCGCTTTGGTCAAGGATCCACTTTCTAATCATGTATCTCCAGCTTCCTTATGTAGCACATTAATGGTTTCAGAGCTTTTATTAATTTATTGGAAAAAGAGAGAGTTGCTTGCACAATTTCACCCGTAGAAGCCAAAAGAGAGAGTTGATTCCTGCACAGAATTATGCTATCAGCTCCAACAAGGTAGATGCAGAGAAACTATCCTGGAAGAGTAGAGTTACCCCAGTGTAAAAGGAAAGCCAGCAAGAAAGAGTTATCAAGCATTGGAACAGGCTGCCCATGGGAGTGGTGAAATCACCATCCCTGGAGGTATTTTTTTAAATGGGTAGACAGGGTGCTGAGGGACATGGTTTAGTGGTGGTTTTGGCAGTGTTAGGATAATGGTTGGACTCAATGAGCTGAAAGGTCCCTTCCAACCTAAACCATTCTACATTTCTGTGATTCTGTCTTCTGAAGCATAGAATCTGCCTGTCCTCATCACGTGGGTGAAGAGCAAAGCCATGCCAACGAACCCCAATGCCTCTCAGTGAGACACTGAGACACAAGGGCTGATAAATATTTGTGGGTTTTCTTGATTTCTTTTACTTTGAAGAAAAGAACATAGGTACTTTTAGAAATTGTGTCTAGGATGTAGCTGGAGCTGGTTGTTTATCCATTGATTGGGATTTTAATTAGTGGGGGTATATTTTGCTGGATTTCCCAGTAAAAAGGTCATAATATGTGCTGCTTGGATGGAAAGAAAATGGACCTCTCTATTCAAAAGTTCACAATCAAAAACTTCAGGTCTGGGCTGGAAAGCAAAAGCTTTCCAGGGAGCTGATTTTGTAGAAGTCAGATATTCTGAAAGAATAAAAACCCAATACGTTTCAACCCAAAATTTATTTGGAAACCTTCTGCCCAACCACTGAGATTGACAGCACAGGCAGAAGTAAGTCCCATTTATGTTAAGTGCTATTCAAGTGTCCAAGAACAAATCATTCCCATTCCCGAAGCTCTCACAACGTAAGCAGGTGGTTTGTAAAGGCAACACTACTGCCTACTATTTGCTGAAAGAAGAGAAATGTACACAGGAAAACTGTGTCAGAGGCACAGCTAGAATTAAATCTCCTGAATGTCATGTTAGTAACAAAATGGAAAGGTCTCTTTGCCTTCTGTTTAAGCTTAGTAGAAGTTTTGCTGAAGTGGGAGCCAGGACTTCTCATCCAGAGACATTGACTTGTCCCGTGCCTCAGTTTCCCTATCTGCCGGGAAAGTAATAATGTTATTTACATCAGATTATCATTTACATCAGATTAGTCATTAAAACTCTATGGAATTCTGTAGTCATTAAAATGCTATAAAAGAACAAGATTCATCTACGATTCATTACTCATTTTGTAGGATTACTCACAGGGTAGTTTTTTTCCTGATTGGGAAAGTGCCCACCATCCTTTTAAGCAAAATAATCATGTGACTAACAGAAATTACTGTAACATTGACAGTGAGTGACAAATACTTTTATTCTGTGAATTCTTCATACGTTATAGAAACGACCGAATGAAAAACATCCTTTCTGCAAATGTTCCTACGAACCAAAGCGGTTTATTGCAAATAGACGCGAGCAGTGAATTAAAAACACACACCAGATTTTGATCTCAGTTCAACAAGTTTTGCTTGGGCACAAGTCCATTGGCTTCTTCACCCAACCAAGCGAGACACAAATCAGGCTGACATACGTATGCGTGTCAGATAAAAGTGCGCAGGGTTATGTCCATATTAGTCATGCGATAACAGGACAGATACATGCTAGGGTGGAACAGTGTTAGCAAATTATCTCACAAAAGGCTATTTGTCTTCCTTGGGACGTGTGCCACTGCTTTAACAAGTCTGAATAAATCTACATTCCTGACTTCCCGTCATGGAGACTTAATCCAGCTCGGTCAGCAAAGGGATGCAGGCTACAATAAATTGGTTGGAGAAGGAAAAGCTTTTAGAAGGTCTTGCATTTGCCCTCTCATGGGTCCAGATTTCTGCTCTCTGACTCACCAAGGTGCCCAGCAGAGAGTGGCGAGAGATTGAAAGAAGGGACTCATCAGAGACACCTGCAATCCAGCTACGATGTGCCTGGCAGGATTCCCTTCATAATCACTGGCCAGATGTTGAAACATCAGTGATGTGTTTCTTCTTATCAAGAAATAAAGGTGCCAAAGAGATCAGCTATTTCTGTATTAACTACGAAGGGAGCTGAGGGGAACTAGCTTGGGTAGGGTGTATTTGTCTTGTTGGACGCAGATAAATTTGGGTCAAATCAGGAGGCCGGGTTGGATGGGCCTTTGAGCAACCTGGTCTAGTGGGAGGTGTCCCTGCCTGTGGCAGGGGGGTTGGAACTAGGGGATCTTTAAGGTCCCTTCCAACTCCAACCATTCTATGATTCTATGAGTTAGAGCTCCCCACGCCTGGTAACCTTCAGCAAAGGCAAAGTGTAAAGCCACTTTCTTTTACCTGTTCCTGTATTAAACGGCAGTGATGTGATGACATGCCTGAACCCTCTGCACCCCAGGTCCTCTCTCTGTGACAGTAAGAGCAGCAGAAACAGCTGGAATTCAAGCTCCAGTTGGCTTTGCTTAAACCACCACTAATTTGCCCTGAAGTGCACTGGGCGCACTCACATATTCGCTTTGAGCAGCAGTCACAGCAGCCTGTAGATAAAAGCTGTAGCAAACAGTAGCTCCTTAAAATTCTTTAGCTAAATATACAAAGCTGGTCTGCCTACACCTTAAATAAATCAAGCATACATTCAGAAGGAGAGTTGAGCAGAGAAAGAGAGAGCACCAGACCTATTTTCCTCTCCCCAAAACCCAGCAGAGTAGAACGGATGACCTGGATTTCATCTGCCCATGCTCACAACCTCTGCCTGCCTGCTGCTTTTAGGTTACGAGCTCTTTTGTAACCAGCCTCTGACGTACAGGTATTTACAAAACAAATTTCTGATCACGGGATCTTGCTGTCAGCTACCAAATATTATTTGCTGCGCTGACTCTAGGGCAGCCGTAGACTGAGGAAAATAGATCTGGTCAACTCCTAACTCTGTTTATTGGAGCAGGACCTAAATTGTGAAGTTTACATGTTGTCTAATACCGTGACCTCTGTGCACTTGCTAATCCTTCATCCACCGCTCTGCAGCTTCTTTCTTCTCCACAGCCTCCAGCCTAATACCCAGAAAGATGCTTGGATTTCCAAAACTGCAAACCACGCAGCCGGCAAATTTGCAGGGGATGTTCTGTTGAGTCAGCACACCACCCCGGCGCGACCACAGCTACAGCATCTCTCCTTTCTATGGATAATCACATCTTCATATGCATCAAGCACCTTCCCGCTGCAGCAGGATTTTGATACGAGCAGCAAGATTGCTTCTCACTCTCAGGGCAAGCTGAAATACAACCAGAGAAAAGACTTTGGAGACTCTTATCCAGATGAGCAGTGTTTCAAAAATCAATGTTTATATCCTTTGAATTTAAAAAATTCAAAATTTAAAAAATCCTATCAGTTTTATTGTTGGTCATTTTGTATTCCGGAATATTTAATTTGTTGTCAACTCGGGAATATTCTCTTTTAGCCAGAAATACCCAGAGCATCATTGGTGCAAACTCAGGTGCAGAGAAGCAGAGAGGGCATAAACCACAGTGTATCACTCCTCTACAGTATCTGCAGACTTATGTGTACACATCTTACTGCACACACAAGGTATCTCATTCCTCTTTTATGGAGAGTTTAGTTACTTCACATTTTTTCTGCAGGCATCACAGGCAGTGCTCAGGATGCAGCCGATGTGTTGAAAGTTCACATCTTAGCTACATCTTAGTCATTACTTGTATAACTGTACACTAAAAATCACTGTGATGACGATGATGGAGCTGCACTAGTGTATAGTGTTAGGAAGAAGTTCTTTACAATGAGGGTGGTGAAACACTGCAACAGGTTGCCCAGAGAGGTGGTGGAGGCCCCATCGCTGGAGACATTCAAGGCCAGGCCTGATGAGGCTCTGAGCAACCTGATCTAGTTGAAGATGTCCCTGCTTACTGCAGGGGGGTTTGACTAGATGGCCTTTAAAGGTCCCTTCCAACCCAACACATTCTATGATTCTATGATAGGTATAGCTAATAAGGGACCAGAATAAGACACCAGTGGTTTCCTTCCCCATAAAGCTTCTGTTTCAGCTGGAAAAAAAAGGGGAGGACACTTGGTGCATCACTTCAACAAATCTAAACTGAAATTTCAGGTGGCTCATGGTGAATCAAGAGGAAAATCTTTTCTGGAGGATATTCTCTGAGAAAGAAATCAAAGCAGATAGGCACATAGATTCCGTGTCAACATGGTTGTATATAGGACCCAGATATATGTGCCTGAAATAGAAAAGGTGTCAGTGCCTGCCATGCAGAGTTTCACTAACAAATACTGATTCAGCAGTTCTGTACCATGTGTAAGAAAAAAACCCCATGCCACTGTTTCTACAACTAAGCTTGTTGGAATATCTTATTATTAAGAAATACTGAAAAAAAAAAAAATTGTAGTCCCTCTAGAAAATAATCTGTTCCCTCCAAGAAAGCACCTTTTTGGCCTTCCATCTTGGAAAAGCTTTTTTTTCTTCTAGGAAACAGCAGCTTTCCTCCAGGAAATTCTGCTATTTAAACCTCAGTTTTCCTGAAATGTGGCAAAACAAAAATGACACCAATTGGAATGCTTTGAAATAGCAGTTCAAAAGGAAATGTTTCATTTGGAAATATCTCATTAAAAATCAAGCAATTCTTAATATAAACACTTTTCAGGGTAAAAAAAAAAAAAAAAAAAAGACTCAGCCTCATACCTTTCCTGAAAAAGAAAATAATCTTATTTAGGTAAATAATTGCCCCGTGAATGTTCTGGGCTTGTGTTCTTTTTTATTTTTGTTTTTTTAATAGTGGGTACCGTGCTAAATAGGTGTGCAGGCCATGAATAAGTTTGATGATAGAAAATAACTTGGGGCAAATAACACAGAAAAGGAGGGGGAGGCTTTGAAATTAGATTGTGTAAGATGTTATTAGGAAATATTAAGCAAAGGCCTTCCCTGAAACACAACCATGTTAATATTGAAATTAAATACCTTTTAAATATAAGGTGCACGCTTCACAATATAGATTCTCCCAGGGCTTTGATTATGAGGTGGCAGCAACAAGCCTATAATTAATATTATATGGTGATTTCTGTTTAAAGCAGGTTTCAAAAGCTGCAATCACCACTACATAAGAAAGTTGTCCTTCAATAGCTAAGAAGGAATCAGGACCCAGAGCAAAGGTAAACACATAAACACAAATTGTTGGCAATTTCTTTGCAATAGTCTAATTGGACCTGGAATTTGGATATTTCTGAATAGTTTTAGCAGTTGCAGGCTAGACCGTGTCTTGAATCTAGATCCTTTTCATGTATCAGGTCAACATTCGTACTGTATAATGGAGTAGAATTGTCTTGAGGGAAATGATGCTTCAAAAATGTTTGCTCTGTACCTTTGGCCTGATGGATCATCCTTGGAGACCAAACCATTTGAAGCAAAGATATTTCCTCTAAAAAGAGTTGTGAAAATCACAATAACATCTGGCACGGTGAAGCAGAAATTAGCAATTATCATCTCCCAGCAGACCAATGGGAATCAGCTATTCTCTGTCCATCAAGAAGAAAATAATTAACGCTTCAAAAAAAAAAAAGAGACATCTTAAAGAACCAAATTAAGTTTACCTAACCAAATGCTCAAATTTGTCCGGATCACCATTTAACTAAGTGGTTATTCAAATGGGTGTGCAATATTTAACATCAATCTGAGATATTTGCTCCATTTACATCCTATGGCAACACATTCCATAAGTTAATTATATGCTATGTTAAAAAAAAAAAAAAGCTTTTAATCTGTTTCACAGTGGCTACATTGCTCGTTAAATGCCTAGAACAGTTAGCATCTTGGTAAGGGTAACAGGTCAGTGATTTTTAAGCCAAAAGGGCTTATTTTGTCATCTTTTTTGACCTACTAAATGATAAAGGCCAAGGTACTTCCCCAAAGTTATTCCTGCTTTAACTGCACTAGACCCTGACTTTACAGCAGAGATCACTCTAGACTTGAAAGTGGCTGGTGGTAAAAGGAGTGGTTCCAATATTGAATTACCCTAACTTGTTCCAGCCTGTGTTTCATCAGCTTCCACTTTCACCTTTTCAACCCTGTTATATCCTCATTCGACAAAATAACTATCTCCCTAGTTGTCCGTCATATATTTTATGTCGGAGGTACCACAACCTCTTTGCTCAGGTCCACGTTAGACAATTCAGATCATAATAAGCCCTTTTTGATGACTCACCTCTTGTGTGCTCCTTGTATCATCATTATATTTTTATCAGCACTGACTTAAAAATTTCTTGCAGGTGTGATGTCAAATAATCATTTCAGGCCCACAGTACTTAAAAGAGATGTTTTTTATTCAATGACCTGCTCCAGTCATGTTTGCATAACATGCTGAGAGCTGTTGCACTGTCGCTCATTAGAATTCTCCTCTCCAAATCTAAGATGTGGTGTGTTCTAGATACTACATATCATTTCCCAGGCAAATTAGTTCTGAACAAATAACACTAGCCTAACCCAGATTTCTAAAAGTTATATTCCCTTCCTAACAGTGCTCTGTTAACCTCTGATGAACCTTGCCCTCTTCTTTGGACTGCTGAATCTCCCTTGAAAGAGAAATGCTACTGCTGTCTGGAGACAGCAAGTCCATTAACGCTAGCAGGGCATTTCCTGAAGATCAGCTGTCTGATCCTAGTGGTGGTATTGCATGACTGAATTAATCTCAAGCAAGCGAGAAGAATCCTTTTAGTCTGGAAACTTTGACCTCCTGCGTGAACTGGATCCTGAATGGCTTCCTGTTCAAGCTAGGGAATGTTCATTCCACCAGAAAAGGGACCTAAGGTGGTACTGGTCAATGCAAGAAAGGGGACATTTATCTGAGCTGCAATACTCTGAGGACAAAATTTGGATTTCAAGTGGCCAGAGCTTTTGCAACAAAGCCTGACAATATATTCCTCGATATGTCAGGAGCAGTATCTCCAAGATGCTGCATGGCCCAAGACGTGGGACACCACTGGCAGAAAGGTCCTGGAATAGGTTCCAGGTTGCTCTCTAAAGAGTCACCTGGGATTATGAGACCATGTCCTTGATGTGTCTTCACAGATAGGTGCAAGCCCGAGCTCCAAAACTTGATGCCCTCCCATCATATAAAAGTCCACGTCTGAACATTAGGGTTTTTTTCCAAGTGGAATAAAACAGAAATATATCACCAGAGACAAAGAGCAGTTATGAAAAGACAAAACACTTTCCACATTCATGCCCATGGTTTCTTTTTTTTAAATTCTTTTTGCTAGTTTTTTTCATTCTGACCCCCCTATATTATAAGGAAATACAAAACAACTGTAATGTATGCTTTTAAGAGTTCCAACAAAGTATGAATTGATCCTTTAAAAGAAGGCATGCCACATTAGAAACCTCTGTGCATCATTGATATGGTAACTTAAATTATTTTAGAATATCCTGGGGCAAAAACCCACTGTGGTTTTTCTGAACTGGCAGCACAGATGGAAAGATAACAGTTGTGACCAGACTTTTTGGGTATGAAAACACATGAGAGAGCTGTTTTCATTCCTCCATCATGTGACAGAGAAGTGGTCAAGTAAACTTTAGCAGTTCAGTCCGCCTACAGGTTTTAAAAATCACTTGTGATCTGCAATGCAGCTGAAATAGAAAAACACTAAACCTTCATTGCCCGCTAGTTAACTCAACACAGCCGCTTTTCCAGCTTGTGGCCAAAAACGCTCCATATTTCTAGTTTCTCCTCTATACTTAAAGATAGTGAAAACCTGTCCAGCATTTTCCTACCTTTATGTGCTCGTGTCAGAGATCCCACATTAGATGCCAAAAGGAACTTGCTCGATGTGTTGAACACTGGATGCAGGAGATCATGTTTCTTTTCCACCTGAGTGATCCAGAGGTAGTTGTCCCAACTAGGAGTAGAGACATGACAAGGTTGGGTGTTCACAGCGCGTTCATTCTCCTCCAAGTGGGATAAGAGACATCTGAACCTTCTTCTGCCAGCTCTGGCTGGTGGATACCCGTGCATTGATGTGTGTATGTGCCAGATGAGAGCGTGCTCCACACCGTCCTGCTGCAGCCTTGGCCTCGGGAAAGCCCACTCATCTCTCCCCAGCTCTGTTTTCTCTCTGCCTCCTGAGAGGTGGCCGCACTGGGCAGAAGGCTTGATGCAAATACGAGTTTTTTCCCACTGAAATTATACAAGTCGGTTGACTGGAATGTTTTGTGAATTCATGTTGATCAAAGAGATTTGTTTCAATTGAGGGGGAAAAAAAAAAGCAGTAGGAAAATGGGAAAGGGGATTTGGAAAAAATGTAAATGTTTTTTATTTGGACGCTTTCGAAGTAATTTGAGGTGATGTTTCATTTTAAAATATACTTCAGTTTTATTTAGAGTAGAATAAACATCCTTTCCAAAGGCTCAGAACTGCAACATTTCATTTCAGCCTGGAAAAAATAAACTTAAAATAAAACTTCTTCTTTTGCTGCTGTTCTTCTTGCCTTCACCTCTAATTTTTATGTCATTTAAAAAATATAATAATTCAGAAACAGTATGAAAAAAGTTACTGTGAAACCCAGAAACTGTGGGGCCCAGAAAAAGTCTTTCTGTCTTTGACATCTCTTTCCATATCTCATGTATTTATATAGAAAACTGTTGGGTTTAGCATTTTTCATTTGCCTAACTGTACCCATGCCTATGGCAACAGTGCATGATCTTACAGGAATTACCTGCTAAAATGAGAGTGATACCTTCAGGTAAAGGGAAGAAAATTTGCAATTTCTGCTGCTGCTGATACTATGTGATCAGTAGAAAACTGAAAACCACCATTGGCTCCTCCGAGAAGGGGCCACAGCCTGTGTACGGATCTTGCATTTTTTTTACAGAGATCCATGAAACTCATTTTCAGGAGCTTTCCTCTTTTCTTTTCCCTGCCTGACTTCCAAACAGGAGGTCAGGTCAAACTTTGGGCTGGTATAATAGCTAATTACATCCCCTATTTGGCCTAGGATGCGGGGTGAGGCATAAATTAGGACCTGATAGCTTAGTTGGTGCCACGACGGGTTATTAGATGTGTGTCAGCGAGCAAAGTTCTGATCAAAGCTCGCAGCGAGGCAGCCAGAGGTCGTGAAGCATGGCTGGGGACTAATTGCTGGGTTGTTCGTTAAAAGGAAGTTTGTAATGAAAGGCCATTAAGTTACAGCCTTTCCAATCAGTGGAGCAAAGCTATGGAGAAATGCCGATTGCTGAGTGGGCAGGGAAACGAGGGGCTTCAGTGTGGATCTTGCTCTGGGTGATGATGGTGATGGCTCACTGCATTTCTAAAGAGCTTTCCTAAGGAAGGGCAAAAATCCGCCCCTAAATGTCGGTCCTAGGAAGGGCTTGTTAACCCGTTCTCTTAATTTAAATGGCTTGGTCAAATGAAGTAAGCCTTTTTGTAAGAGCTGGCACTTACAGAGAAATTTGGTTGGTTGTAAAATGAGCTGGCAGCAACAGAACGTCGCTTGTAGGGCAGAGGATGGTGAGGGAAGAGGGTTTAGTCAAACACTTGAAAAGCATACCAAGATCTTTGAATGACAGCACTTACCACCACATAGAGAAAAAGTTATAACTGCTTTTTACTCTCAAAAGTTTTCCATACACTCTGTATATCTGCACATGCAGCACATCAGCCATATTTTGCCCATTTTACAAACAGGGAAACCGAGGCAAAATGAAATAAGCTTCACTATTTTCCTCTCTCTCTCTTTTTTTTTTTTTTAACACTCAGATTCCCACATGTCAGCCTTCCTGGAGTCCAAATGACATAGTTAAGATGATTTGAAGAAGAATGAACAACCCTTTCCCTATTTTTTTCCCCTTCTGTGGCAGAAGTTAATCACTTGTGACCTACCAGTCACAACTTCAGTTTTGTTTCCTTTCAGGTCTTTTTCAGAGCTCTGAGAAAATTTCCCAGTTAAATCTTTCCTGAGGATGGTATCCACCTCAATTTCTCTCTCCTCTTCCTCAGAAAATTTTAAATAAAATAAAATAAATCATGGCTTTCTGTATGTTCAGTGAAGATGAGGACAAACACTTCTATTTTCTAAACATAGGTGTAATTTTTACCTATGTGAACAGTTGAAAGAAACTAAGTATTTAATTTATAACATTACATAAGACCTAAATAGCAGAGACCAAATATTTTCATGTCTGTTTGGAAAGGGCATCTTGAATATAAACAACGATAAATAGCTAAGAAATGTCTGGTGGCTCTGCCCAAATATGGATTATCAGAACTAAAGTTGGAATTTCCACAGAGAGAAATTTCCACTCCGTCAACATTTATTTTCAGTCTGGTTTGGGACAAAAATGTCACATTTTGGGGGAAAGGAAAAGAATCTCATGAATGCTTCATTCAGAAATGCTGAAATGTATTTGTGTGACTTTGGCTTTCCGTTGCTCCCAGCTATGGTCTTGCGAAGTTAGAGAAATTGTAGTTTAAATGAGTCATGTCCAGCATTTCTGCATGAGGTTTTTTTGCCGTAACTGCATTTCTCATGAAGCCGCGTGTCCCAGCTCAAGGAATGGTTTCCTCATTTGTGAATCAAGTTCCAGCTTGTTGGGCCATGTCACATAATCTAAAATAAGAACTGCAGGAGGGACAAATACTGTTGCAGCTTTATCTTAGAAAAAGCTCTTACACAAACTCCCACCTGGCTGGGAATCACTTTTCACCCCTCTCTCCTCCTTTCCTTTGCACCTGGCTCACATTTTCCTTTTTCTCTTCCCTACCTGTCCTTGGGGTAGGACGTGAAGGTGTCATTGGCACTGGTAATTATTGACTGGTATAATGCAATTACCAAGGCATATCACCAGCCTGTCATACCTTTTAAATGCACAGTTTATTATTTAAAGGCATATAATGAACCTTAAAAAAAGTAAGCTGTGGCTGTAGTTTTCTTTCTTTGGATCAAAGGAATTGTAGTTCCATGTAAATGAATGAATTTAGGGAAAAAAAACACTGAAAAAAAAGATTAAAATCCCTGTGTGGTGTTTCACAGGTGACACAGAAAACAAGAGAAACATTTAATATCTTTGCTAGCTGCTTGCAACCTATTTTCTTTTACAGAAAATCACTCACTGTGTTAAAGAAAGAAGGGAAAGAAAAACTTTGTTGCTGTTGGATTTGTCTTTTTCTTTCCCTTGGAGTTGAAGAAAATGAGAAGAGAAATCTGTTTCATGTCTCTCTCTGTGATTTTCATACAACTTAACTAGATTATTAGAAATGTTCAGTAATAATCTGTAGATGAAAGGAGCGTTAACTCTTGAGTCTTTATTATGATTAAGGCTTGAAGTCATTTGAAAATTGTATGTGGAACATGATCTATTACATCTTATGGCAAATAGGAGCTCATATATTTAGGCTACAGCTAAAGAGTACCATCTGCCTATGTATTGAAGAACTAATTGCTAGCAAAAGAGAAACGAATATGTTTGTGACTCTGTATGGTAAACTCTGCAGTAAAGAGAATAAGGTCCTGATGTGGAAAATTGGAAAGTCACTTGTTCTGTAGAAACAAACCATTCTTCTGTGAGGAGTAACGGTAGAGGTCTTTTTCTTTTTATATCCTGAGACAGAAGGCAAGCCCAAGACTATATGATTTTAAGTTGAATTTCCAAACCCATTACTGATAAGTTGGTTTCAATAGATGTTGTCGGTAATACTGCCAACAGCAAAGATGCTCTGGCAATGAACTTGCTCCTGTTGATGTCAAAGACAAAATTCCTTAACCTGTAGTATCCATCTTGGTATTTATATATTTTAAAAATGAGCCAAACCCCCAGATTTAAAAGTGGTATTTGAACTTCCCTAAATTCAGGCTTAACTTGTTACTGGGCTTTACATTCTGCTTGCAGGGAAGCCAGACTGATGCCATTTGAAAACTTCAGATCTGGGTCCAGTTTTTAATTTAACGTACTCTCAACACTTCAAGTCGTTCAGTTCCAAGATTTTTGTTCAGGTCTTTCTATTCTCAGTTTTACAACTTCATACGTGCAATTATTTGAAGTCTCTAAAATGATTAATGTGCATGCAACACTGTGAAAACATTCTTTGGTGTTTCTCCAATTTGTGGTTTCATACATGAGAATAAGAAGCAAAGAAGAATATTATACTTTGCTCACACTGCAGCAAGTAACACTAGACATGTAAATATAGCCCCGAACACAGCAAAAATTATTCAACTGTATTTGAAACACTGTTTGTGGAGCTCAGCTTCGTTTTACTAAAGTAGTGTTGGAATCCTATGTCTTTAAATAAATAATTCATTCCTGTGAGGAAAGAAACCGGAGTGAATTCTTCAAGTGATGTACGCTGCTACCATGAGAGTTACAGGAATTATTGCCCAGAGCCTTTTCACAAAGCTTTGCTAAGACAATTACTTAGTCATGTTTAAACACCTCGTAAAAGGGTCTTTAGGTGCAAGAAGAAATCATAGTTAACAGACAAGTAGATAAAGCGAATATATCTGGAACTGAGGAACCATAGGTATGAGGTTCAATAGATGTATGTGTACACACAGCACTTACAAATATGCATAAACATAGTCCATAGACATTCTGGAAAAGAGCAATTTAGAAAAGACCTCCAAACAATATGAAGGTTATTTTGTACATAACACCATTTTCTGTATAAGTTGCTAAAGTGCAGGATCCAGTTCTGGCATGCAGAATCTGTAGATTATTAAGTTTGAGGAGAAGCTAATGTTATTCAGATATATGACATCACTAAGACTGATACTGAAATAATATGTGCAATTCTGGCATTCATACCTAAACCAGGATGTGGACAAATTGGAAAGTGTTGACAACTACAGAATAATTTGAGTTCAGGATCCAAACCAAAAATGTCCAGTCCCCAGTGAAGTTTGTTAGCCTCTGCTGCAGACACTGATGCAAGGTGATTGTAGCAGCTTCTTCAGTGCTTAAGATTTTTAAAATATGACTGTTGCTGATCATTTTGGTCTGCCATTTGCTCTTCTAGTGTAGATATATGAGGATAGTCTTTCCAGTTGCTTCTCCTACAGTCTGCAAGAATTTTTCCCACACTTCTGTTCTGAACCTCAGCCCAGAATGCCTTCATGGAATCCCTGATCTCAGTTGGAGGCAACAACTTTGTTTGACAAGTTAGAAACACATACCTTTGGCCCATCAACTCACTGACAGCTCCCAGGTCCACGGCTTTTCTTTGCTAACCCTGACAATATATGGCATAGATGATGACTATGTGTACAGGGCAGACAGAGTCTATTGGCAGTGGAGAAGTATATGATAACCAGGGTTTCCAGGTGGAAGCCGAATTTTGGATGTCTAGCCTAGAATAAAAAATTTACTGGACGCTACTGTATAGGCACATGTTGTGTGGGAGGCGAACTGTATGGATGGATAAATAATTTCCCAGTCTGCACAAAAAGTGGTGTAACACCCACATGGAGAACATAGAACAGTTAAAAACTTTTAAGGAGATCCTCCTAGTCAAATGGTACTCAAGATTATAGATGAGTCTGCAAAAAAAACCTCAGCATTGACTGTCATCTTCATCCACAGCCAATGCAAGTCCTGGACTATACCCAGGTATAAGGTAAGACTGCCTGGAGCCAAAGATATCTCAAAACTCCCAATACAGTCAGCATTTCCTGACCCCACTCTGCTCAACCTCCTTTTCCACAAAAGAAAAAGCAGATCAATACCTAGTTAGTTTATGCATTTATGCACGACTTTCTAATGTCAGACTATAGACACATTTGTGGTAATGCATTAATATTGACATGGACTCCACTAAAATATTAGTGAAGTACTGGAAGTATTGAGGACATTGAAATCACACAAATGTGACTATACAACAGATAAATAATGTTGAGCCCGTTTAGTGGACTCCAAATATTAACACAGTATCGCAAGTCATGTAAACGCTCATACCCTTCAGCACATCTGCTCTTTTGTGTAAGTTATGGATAGCTTTTTGTTCTGTGTGTTCTGGGTTTAACTCATTATTGACAGGTTATTAGGTTGAATTACTTAGTTGGAAACTGCCATTTTAAGTTCCCATTCAATGTGTGTCATGTCTCTTTCTTAAGAGAAGTTATAAATCTTGATTAAAATCCTGTTGAATGCACTGTTAGGGTGCCATTGTGGATTTACATTACATACTGGAGTAATATTTGATGCTAAGACACCGAGGTGAGGACAGATCTTTATTTGATGTGAGTACAGCTCCAGCAAAGTGTGTGAGTATACCCCGTATTATGGGTCCCCTCTACATTTCATCCCTCCCCTCCCACCCAGAAAGTCAGCTTCCTTGTTGGAGATTTCCGTTCTCCCAAAGCGTCTCCCCTACAGGTTTACACTGGTTTAAAGCATATCTAACATGGCAATTGAGAGGTTTGTTGGGTTCACACGCAGCGCTGAAAGCAATTCTACTTTCATACTTGATGTTCTTGTGCACATCTGACCAGAGTAGCCGAGTGCACAAGTTGTAATCTTTCCAAAAGCAGTAGGTTGATATCAAAGACTTTGCAGTGAAGCAAGGAATTGTGGCAATACTTCAAGGAACAGGTTTGCAATTAACTGTTAAATACAGATTGAAGGAATGCCCCGCTTGGTTGCTGCAGGCTTTCTTTGCGCACCAGCGATGACTGAATATAAAGCACAGAGCATGGCAAGATGATAACCTGTTAGCAGGGGGAAAAAAATGGGGGAGAATTATTGAGTAGTTGATAACATGCGGGCTACTTAATGGTTTCAGAATACTGCAAAAAATAACAAATCAGATGCTCTGAATTACAATTCTGTTGACAAAAAAAAAATGAAAAGGGAAGGAAAATAACCAACTCACATTGTGTACATGTGAGGTTTCTTTAAAAAATCAAAATGAACTAGAAATTCCTCAGCCTACAAGCTCATTCAGCCATTGAAGGAGAGTACAGATGGCAGTGCACATGATTTGGAAAACAAACGAAAACAAAATACTTTGCTAAAAAAAAAAAAGAAGAGTAAATTGAGATTGCTTTTATAGTTGGTGATGTAATCTGGTGTCTTGTGTGCTCAGTGGTTCTAGTTTTAGGACAGCGCATATGGAACAGAATATTTTGATTCTGTTTTATGTCCCATTCTTTAATTATTAGACTTGTCTGTTTGCACTGTAAGCTCCTATTTGGATGGTAAGCTCCCTTGTGCAAGGGATGTCTTTGGTGTAGAGCACTTTGTAGCATAATCAGACAGTGATTTCAGCTTGATGTGGCTATTGTATAGGAGGTCATGATTTAAGATATAGACCAGGTATAACTGGGCTTCCAAGGATTCACTTCTCTAGCAAAAAGAGAGAGAAAGCCTCAAGGCATTTTCTGACTTCATGCTCATGGTGATAGTTTTGTTTATATCAAAACCTCTGACCCTGTTACTTGTCCTCAGTACTTGTTACAGGGTGTCCTGTGCTACAGTGAACTTTCAGTAAATAAGAAAATTTACCTCTTTTAGTTAGTATATCCCAGTAACGAGCATGCCTATAATGAGAATGACCACCAGCATTTCTGAAGGGCTTTGAGATTTTTGTAGTGCCAGCCTTCTATGTATCTGAAGATGAAAACAGGAACTTTGATACCTAAAGATTTTTTAAATTTTAGATACTCTTGGATTTCTGCGACTAGCCACTCCTGAGGGTCACAGAGCCTCACTATAGCAATAGTAATATGTAGTAATAGAGCAACTATTACATTTAAGTGGAAAGGAAACCTCCAAAAATGCATTAAGAATCACAGAGAAATAGGACCTGAAATAAGAGTTTGTTCTTGTAGATGTTTCTCTCCAGACTAAAGCCAACTTTTCAGAGGGCTGAGCATTTGCGAAGGATCTTCAAAACCAATTAGCATCAGCAGAATTTGCAAAGAGTTGCTCAACATGTGTCAGGTTTTGGCACCAAGTTGTTAATGTTATTTGCTTAAGCAAATATTGTTCCTGTGCAGTTCATGATTTGGCATAAATCTGAAGATCAGCACTGAAAAAATACAAAAGTTTATAGTGAAAAGTTATGGTGATTTCTCTACTTTCAGAACTTGGAAATAGCACAGACAAAGAAGGGTCACGGCTGGCCTTGCTGCAACCAGAACGTTGGACGAGACAATTTCCAGTTGAATTGTCCTATGACCATACAAAAGGTTGCGCATAGACTGCCTGTTGTGCCACTGGCTGAGCTAATGGTCAGCCTCACCTGAAAAATGAAGTTAACTTTGAACCATGTCCTTCAAAGAGCAAAGCTCACTGCTTTGGCATTCACATTCCAGGGCACTAACTGATTTTCTACCACTTGTTCAGGAAAGTCTCTTCTGAGACAGGACCCTCCCAAAGTTATATCTGAATGACAGGTTTCTTGTCATTGTTACTATAGGCAACCTGCCAGTGCAGTGTTCTGCAAAGATCAGGATTTGATCTCTTCCTCTCATCCCATTGTTATGTGTCTATGCTACCCCAAGTTCTTAACCCAAGGGGTGTGTGCCAATATCAATAAGTAGCACCCAAATTCACCATATGTATTCAAAACTGGGCATTTGCTGCATAACTAAATGTCAGTAGTTGGTGATATTTGGAATCAGAGCCCATGCAAAGAAAGTTATTGAATGAATGATTCAGTTTATATTGTTCCTTGCACTCTTTCTTTCTGTGGAAACACTTACTCGTAATTATGTTGAAAACCTGAGTTTTCAATAAGTTTTGCTTGGAACTTTGGCTTTTAAGTGTTTTTATTGTCATCGGAATCAGTGTTGATCGTAGGTTTACCATTTAGATCAATATAAAATGTTCTTCTAACTTTAGAGAGCTTTATTTTGTTTAATCGGAGAAGTCAGCTAACTCAAGCCGGGGAATTAATTGGAAATTGCTAACAGGTAAATTCAAATTGAATGGAGGGGTTCTTGTGATCCAGCTCTGCTGTCTACCAGTACAGATGTTCAACTGCTGCTAAAGGTCCAAACTTCAAAACTACTTTACATCTTGAGCGGAAAATACAAATACCCCCAGTGGAGCTATGGTCTGGTCATGAAGGAAATGGTTAACACAAAGCTTTCACTTTAATTTTGTATGTAGAAGCTTTACAGGATTTACTCCTCTCCTTTGCAAGTAGGAATAGAAACCAGGTACTGGTTAGAATAGCTCTTGGGCTATTCTGCCAAAACATGGGAAACTGGAAGAAGGAAGAAGGTGGAGAAAGAAAACGCAGGGATGGTACGGAGAGAGATTATATGGGTCAAAAAAAGTGAGGAGAGCAATTTAATATGTGATTATTGTCTTTCTCCTTTTGATTGAAGTGACTGTCTTGGGACCTGTGCCAAAATAATTTTGTTAGATTTGCTGTGTGCAGATGTACATGTGGAAGAAGCTTTATGATCCAGAATTACTTCTATTTCCTGACCTCTTTGTCTTTCTTTTTTTTATTTTTTTTTAAATTTATTTACTGATATTACCGTCAAAAGAAAGTCTTGGTAGATTTCTCAGAATGAAAGATATGATGGTAAATGAACTTATGTTTTTCTGGTTAGAAAGAACCAGTCTGCATTTTTTTCCCTTTCAAAATTTAATCTAGAGATAGGGATTCTTCACGCTCTTTTACACGAGGAGTAAAACAAGGCAGACCAACCTTTTTAAATGCTGGGTGAACTACAGGTATGAAGCAGTCTTAAAACCATAGCCCCAGCTCTGAGCCTGAAAAATCTGACCTTTAGCGCTGCTGAAAATGCAGTTTGTCAAGTAGTGACTTGCCTAAATGCCAGTAAACCAGAAGACCAACAAATGGTTTGGCTGCAGGATCCCATGGTCTAACCTCCCGCTCAGCTGCAGCCTCAGCATGAGTGTGCCAGGAGGCACATGACGTACAGCAAGCCCTTCATGGGGGGTGCTGTGAGGCACTTGACCTTCTCTTTCCTCAGGCCAGCAGTTTCACCTTTGCCTATCAGATCACAAATACCCTGAGATGCTTTACCAAAGGAGTGTTAAGTTTTCCGGAGAACCTTTGACAACCCATCATGGCCATGCAACCAGTGTTGTTAGCAGGGTAGTCTTGGGTGAAAGGCAACATCACTAGAAACTCCAAACTGTAGTATATGTAGCTAAATTGACATAAGGCTATCAGATTAAAAAAAAAAAAAAATTATCTTTTTCTCTCTGTATACACACACATATATACATGGCCAAAAATAATGAATGCTATTTGTTTCTCTGACCAGCTTTCTTTAACTATTTAACTACAAGGTTGTCCAGGGGCTAAAGCCAAGAAATTCCTGCCTAAATACCTATGCAATGTGCCTGCATTTCATAAAGTCTCAAAACTGTTTTGGCAACAGTTAGCCTGAAATAAATGGGAAGCTGCAGTTTTAGATCATGTTCCCAATCACTTGCTAACTGCAGCCAGTCACTGAATTGTCATGTTCCGGAGATTGCTTTCACATTCTTGTGAATTAGTGTAGCGTGCGTCAGCATTCCTTAAGAGGTATAGTTCAGCTCAGGAGCTTTCAGCCTGCTATGAGCTCCGTCCTCCTCTGAGCAGGAGTTCAGTAGATGCAATAGCACTTCTTTGGGGAAGAGAGTGATCAATCATAATCATGCCTTAGCGTCTCACTTGCAGAAACAGCGAGAGTGGTATCTATTGACTAGGCTTTCTGGAAGAAAATGAGAACATATATTTAACGACTAGAAATTACACCAGAATACAGAGTTTGATCTCTTCTTGAATCTAATTTTTTCTCAGTTCAGAGATACCTGGATTGATTGTGTTGGGTCATCTCAAACAGTGCTATAAAATAAGGTCCCACAAAGGGTGAAGGGAGAGAGGCAGAGCTCCTAGCTTTGAGTATCAGTAGTGCTTGCACCCAGAGCTGAGCTAGTCTCCCTCAACTGCCTTTATAGTTGAGTTGAAAAAATAAAGGTGATATTGGGGCATAATTTTTCACATCCTAAAGTAGCTGCAAAAATAAACCTGTTGACTCCATTGCTTATCAATGGAGTCTAAGGAAACTAGCTCAGGTGCAGAAGTCTACATTAGAGATGCCCAAGACAGCGATACTTTCCATTTCATTCAAGGAAAAGTGCCCCTTCTCTTCCTGATGTCGTTCACATTATCATGTGCATCACTTCTTGAGAAGGGCCCTAACTACAGGCAGTAGTGAGAAGGTAATGTCCTAGCTTCTGGAAGCAGTGTGGTTAGGCTGTGCAGAGCGATGGAGAGGGGAAAAAATCAAAAAGTGTTGTAGAGAGAAACAGAAATTAAGAACAAGCCAGGCAGAACCTAATTCTGCAGCATCGTAATTACCGCACTCTGAAAAAAAAAGGTAGGACTCCTAACAGCTGCTCCACGCATGCTAGAACATTTCTGTCTTCAAGCAAATTATCATCAGTGCATAGGTGACATTAGAAAGAGACCCAGCATGCCCCTTCCAAGTGAATGTCATGAGCCCTGCACTAAGATCATGGTTTTTCTTGCAGTTTGACCTTGCTGTTGCAGACATTGCCTAACATCAGGAGATCCTGTGCCAAATATCTTCTGGCCTGGAGACTGCAGACAAATTTCCTAGGAGACTGAAGTAGCAACAAGCTAAATTAGGAAATGAACATTTAGTTTTTCAGTGCTTAGGCAAGTGATCTAGCCTAAAGGTTATGATATAAATGCCAGGGTGACTCTGCCAGTCACAAAGTGGTAGTCATCCATGCTTCTTCCAGGGCTTTTAGGCCTGTTGATTCATGTCAGGAATGCTCTGATGATGCCTGGCAGTCTGGCCTCTTCATGAGACCTAGGCAGAGGAGCAACTCATTGTAGACTGTGAAGCTGTCTAGACACAAGCCAGTGTGGTTCGATGCTGTCTTGCCAGAAGAAAAGCAGTTCTGGGCACGTGTAGTCTCAAGCCCCTGGACAACTTAAACCAAAGTAAGTGAGGTGAGGCTGAGTGACCCCTAGTGTTAGGAAGAAGATTTTAGGATGACAGTTTGGGATCTGGGAACAAAAATTCCTTTCAGTGTCTCTGCCTGACTGATTGCACGGAGATGGACAACAGTCTCCACACTGCTGTACGCAACTGGACTGTCTCTGACATCAATGGGAACATACTTATCTCAACACTGAGTGATTTAAAAAAAAACAAGCCCTTGTGACTAGGCAAAGCAGATATAGGGACCGTTTTGCCCACTCTTGCAGCAGAACCCAAGATACATGAGATAATCTAGCAGGAAACAGCAAGATGCCCCATGTGTGTTTTGAAACTGGCTGATGGCCAGGAGATTGCACAGGAGGAACCACAATGGACTTCAGTCCAACGACTAGAAAGACACACAACCACCATACATTTTTGTGAAGTCTCGTTGTCCTCTACAACTACATATGAAGAATTTCATATGGTGAAGCGTCAGCTTTAGTTTGCAACTGCCCTTGGAGTAGTAACAATCCTGTCTATGCCATTTTGTGGAGAGTGGGCCCTGTTGCTGTTTGAAGTGTGTGTGGAATTTTTTGGGAGGCAGAAAGGGAGAAACGTCTGCAGGGGGGTTTTGCAGGGGTTAGAGTGGGTGCTGGCTGTCAATAAAGCCATTTAAGGGCATGTTGGCCTCTTAAAGAAGACATGTTTCACCTTCACCTTAGAGCAATCTCAACCCACCTTCCCAATGAAGAGGAGAAATCTTTAGTCCAACATCACAGTGCCATAAAGGAGTAAACGCAGGGTAAATGGAATCTGTCAACCTCTGGGTTGAAAGTTCACTTTTGTTTTTTGCACGGGTTACGTTGCCTGAGTTTTTTATTTCCCACATGTTTCTAGTTGTAGTGGAAGGGACTGTGACTGAGATCCAGACCTGATGGACTGTGAATGAGAGCATGAGTGTGAGGAGGGAGAAGAAAAACTTGCAGCAGCTGCAAGCAGAGAGCTGGGGTCTGAGACCTGTCTGGATTAGATGGAAAGGTAAGAGGCATGGTTTCTGTGCTGAATCAATTTATTCCAATAGAGAAAAAAAGTTCAACTCTAAAGAAATGAGACTGACATTTTTATGCTTTGGAAAGGGCTTTTTAATGCACTGCTGGGTAAGCTGGGCCCTTTGACATGCGTGGATGGCAACTGGGAAACATGGCTGTGCCTAGACGGAAGGGACATCAGAATTTGTCCCTCTCTCTACACCAGGGCTTCAGCATCATTCACAGAAGGAAAAAGGAAGAAAAAAATAGATAACAGAATTAAGATCACCTCACAAGAAATAACCATGGTTCCAGTCGCTTTGATGAAACTTTATGAAGCTGAAAGTGCCTGTTCCCTCAAACTGACATCCTTTAAAAATGTCCTGCAGTGGGAAAAAGGTGGGGGAAGACTTGTGATCTCAGTGTTGCAATAAATCGTATAACAGGCCTTTTCAATCTGGCTCTTCAACATTTGCATATTAGGCTTAAAAGAAAAGTACCCTAAATTACGTAACAAATTTGAAATATCTATCTTATGTTACACCTACCAGAACATACAGTTGCTGATTCCTCTGAAATACTATGAAAAAGGCATATTTATGACACAATGTTCTCTATCCAACATGCTTAGCATTCCCTAATAGGAAGCTTCATATTTTCTAAAGGAGGTTTGACATTTGGGGTACTATAATTTTCAAGCTTTTTTCATGTTTTAAGTAGTTGAAGGATGAAGAACAGAAAAGAAAGAAAAAAAAAAGAAAAGACAGACAGGAAAGAAACTTGAGATTATGATGAAATCATGTGGTTCAAGTAACAGATATATTTTGAAGCTGACAAAATTATAATTCATAAAATTAAAAATCTCAGAAGCTGCCAGCTCTTACCATGAAATTTATGTTCTTTTTGTTGACCAAACGGATTTCTTTCATAGAGAAAGATGAAGTTTCAAATAAGCAAAATAAATTTGTAAACACATTTAATATTTAATACACAGTAACAGTTCCTATTTCGAACACAGGGAAATAAAGACCTGTTAATATAATACCTATTGTTTTTAGAGCAAGAGATTTTCTTAGTTGTCTTTCAGCTTTTTCCTAAAAAAATACAGTCCAAACTTCCACCATAAGGTGTTCTAATGCTTGAAAGAATTTGGGAGGGACCTTTCTTCCTCCATTTCAAATGTTAATGTACAAGGTGGCGAGGGAAGAAAAGTTGACCTCACATTTTGTAGGTCTCAGCATATCAAGATGAATCCAACTTCTGCAGCAGAGAGATTACCACCACCTACTTTTGGGAGCTAAGCACAGAGTATCCCAGTTAAACACAAAGACACTGCCTTCTGCAAGTTCAGTTCCTGGATTTGGCTTGCTGAATGGCCAACAGAGTGTTAACAGAATGAGTGACTGTGGAAGGAAGAGAGAGGGGACCGTTACAAGGGGATGATGACCCTTTCTGCATCAGTATGGGTTTTGATGGTTTGAAGTCACATTGCAACTACCTAATTTACCCATGCGCTTTCAATTGGCAGGAGAGTGGTACCTATAGAGATGCTTGAATTAGACATTCTAAAGATCTACCTGAACTGGGGCACTCAGCATTACATCCCTGATCCCAGAACATGGCATGGGGCCACATCGTTGCATCCTGACCCAGCAGTGCACGACCCTTGTCCTCCCCATGCCTGGTTTCCAAGAGAAAAGAACTCTTCTGTACGGTGCACAACCAGCATCTGTGGCCAGAACACTGTTTTGAGCCATCTGAAGTTGATATCCCAAGGCATGCCATGACAACATTCCTGCTGTCAACTTCAGGCATGGCTTGAAGCACCTCCTGGAGGATCCCACCGTTTGAGGCCACGCATCCCTGTTAGAAAACTTACTCGGCTGTTGTCCACACTACCACATCAACTGTTTAAGGACTGTTGCAATGCAGTCAAAAGGCAGTTTATTTTGATGTAGGAAATCTGATGTAAGCCTGGTTGTCCAGCTCCCCACCAAGGATTTATCTCTTTCACTCTCTTTAGCCCAAACAGATAAACCACCTCATCCCTTTCCAAGCTGGATTGCCTAAATCTCAAGAGAACAGCAAGAGTAACAGGCTGATACTCTTACTACTCAGGAGAGATGGTGCTGGCTCCACTACTTAGTCAGCACTGAACCATGCTTGAAGCGAAACATCTAGTCCCAAATTGTCATTTCCCTAAAGGCCACAATGCATGTGTGGAATTAACTATATAATTAGATTATCCACCATCATGGCCCCAGCAGGATGAAATATTTTGAGCACAAGTAAAACAGCTGTATTATGAGTTAGGAGTAAGGTAACATTTTACAGACTTTTACGCTACAACAAAGAAAGATAAGTGTGACATGAAAGTAAAAGTCTTTTATCTGTGTATATCTTTGAAAATTCAGTCTACACAGACTCAAAGCATCTGTTAATCAGATTATGGGCCATATCCTGCTCCCAAAACAGTTAATAGCAAAGCTCTCATTGATTTCCTCAGGACAGAAACATGCCCTAAAGGAGCACTCTACTTCTTCATAGACCTACTTGTTGGAGAAACGTTTGTACTATTCACAAAGGCAAAACGATTTCCTGGAAGCAGAAACTCCTACCTGCAGTCTTAACAACTCAGGCTATTTTAGGAACTGAAAAATTCCATCCAGCATTAGGATTACATTTTCAAAAACGTTTCGTTCATGTTTCTCATGCTGCTTCTGTGCCACCCATGAAGGAGGGGGAGCTGTTTTTTGATTCACGGGAGTCATGTTGTCTGTGGATATTTCCATCCCTCTCAGAACTTCTCTTGCCCATCCTCTCATATTAGTTGCTGGTCCTGAGCCCCTGGTAAGATGCAAGCTGGCAGGTGAAACATTTGTACCAATCTCCATAGAAGTAATGTGCACTGGGAACGTCTGTCTACGTCAGACCGCAAGATCACAGCCAACGTTCATGTTGTTATATCATTCTGACAGTGTTATATGCTCTTTACTGCTCTTGTGCCCACAACTATTTCTTCAAGGCCATCCTTTATTTTAGCACTTCTGGCTTAGTTCTATTTACATGGCCTTGTGTTGTATTCAAATTTTGCCCTTTCTTCCATAGCAATCAAAAAGCGGCGATTGCTGACTATATGTAAGTTAGGTAGTTTAAGTTACTTGTAGGGTTTTGGTCAATGAGTAACAGTAGTGTAATCTGCATCTCCCTAGCTAAAAAAAAACCCCTCAATATAGAGATTTGGGTATTTCCCTGCAGAATGTGTGATTTTGGCCTCCTTTTTTACTTAATATGGTTGCTAAACCATTGCAAAAGGGGAATGATTTATTCGTATTTTAGTCCTCAGAGTCTGGTAATTGAATGCTTTTGAGATACCTCACTGTGGACACTGAAAATCGGGAGTGATATTGGGAAATCTTGATCACGGTGACTGGCACTCCATGGCCTATCCATTTTGGAGGTTAAGGATATGATGATACAAAGAATGCTTTGCTATCTTGGAATATAGATCACCTTCCAGCCTATGCAAAATGCAGCCTTGTTAGCTGTTGCTTGCAACACTGCCCGTTCTCCATCCCACTGTAACACAGAGGGACACTTCTCCATTCCACCTGCACTAGAATCTTTGCTGTTACGCTTTGGGCTGCCTCAAAAATATGTCAGTAGTTAATTTTAAATCTATTAATTCCCACAGCTCGACAGCGACAAACAAGTTTTCAAGGGCTTCCTGAGTACAAAATCTGGACCGAAATCTCTAGCTATATAATTTCATCAGCAGGAAGTACCTTTTGCAGACCTCACTGCTAGTCAGATAGAAACCACAGATTCTGCTTCTGTTGATAAACCCCCTACATTAAAGACTTCAACCTTCAACAATTTTCAATTCCAAGCAAAAAACCCTGACAATTTTATTTCCCATGTGCTTCTCATTTTCCAAGAGACATGCAATGTCCTCTCCCACTGCATATCAGTTTAACTCAGTCCACAACGTCAGTGAAAACTTTCGGAAGGTCATTTTCCAGAAAGCTTGTTGCTTTACATTGGCTAGAAACAACTTCTTCCCCTGCATCTGTCCTGAAACTGCATGTACATTTAGTCCTCTACAGCGTTAATTCACAATCACGCAAAAGCTTTAAACAAATTGCCTTCAGGCTGCTCCGTTTCCACACCAGCAGCCTCTTTCTATTTCCAGTTGTGTTATAGTCTCTGCATTAACATAAATGGGAACCAGGACAGGCTCTATTGAAATGGAACTAATTTCTCTTACTGTCTCATACAGATCCCAGCCTTAGTCCCGTTTATTATATTTATATAGTGCCTGTATTCCCCTAGCACTGAGGACTTTCTGTGACTGCATTAAGCCACGTGACTAACGTACGTCACGTAAAAATCCTATCATCTACCCTTTATGAAGTGCTGCCATGGAATGTGATCTGGAAAGCACAAATGACTGGGTGGTTGCCTTAAGGAAAACTTTATGAAAAACTGAATTTTTGCCTGGAATCCTACCATTGCTAAACCTGAGGGTGATTGACTTAGTGCTCTAAGGAGATGTGTCCATCCAGTCAGGACCCCAAATCAGCCCTTTCTTGACAAGGGAGGGGGAGCATCCCCAGTGGTGGTGTAGTAGGAGATGAATAAGGGTAAACACGGTTTACCTAGGGTTTAGGCAAAATAGTTTATTCACCTCTCACTGCCTGGCCTACAGTCCCAGCTGGATGAGTATGTTCCCTTTCATCAACTAAGCAGACAAGTCTACCTTCAGTGTAGTGCAGTGCTCAGCGCACTTCTGAGGAGCATAGTAAATGTATGTTCAGTTCCTGCTGAAGCACAATCTAAGCTTCCATTTCCCTGAGAAAGGTATTAACCTTTATTTCTTTAGAGAGTGCTCTGTACTCCCCACATAAAGATGTCTAAAAAATGATTCCCCTTTCTCTTGGCAAGAAAGCCTAAAAGAAAACATTGGTCTTTAGTGATTAAGGGCTCATTTGGATGGGAAGAGTCCTCCATGTCAGTCCCTGTGTTGGAGACTGTTTTTTGCATATTGTCTGATGACTGTTACATATGAAATGACCAGAAATCACCCTTGGAATATGCACTAGCACCTAGGCTGCTTTCTGATCACAGGCAAGATATGTAATTACTAGGCTCTTAAATCATGTCCTTGTGTTGTTGCACGATGAATCTTGTGGGGGATTCTTTGCTTTTTAGGGATTTTTAGTGGCTTTTTTTCCTCCTTTTTTCTGCAGGGACAGTTTCTAAAGAAAGATATATCAGCATACCCCCCATCACTCAGTCTACCACCAATTATCCCATAGGTTTCCAAGCAGAGTCCTTTCTTAAGTGATGTGTGTATGGGTACACAGAGGGGAACAGTGAATTGTCCAGGACATGGGAGACCAGATTCAGTTCCCCTCAGTTCTGTGGAGGGCACATGAGGGGTGTCCTTCCTTTTTCTGTTTTAAATACTCTTTCTTACTTTCCATTTAAAACATTCAAGTTGGGAATCTTGAAAGCATGAGAGTATCTCTTTATGAACATTAACATTAAGGTCTGTGTCCCATTCTAGCAGTAACGGCCTGCAATGCTCCAGGGTCAGTGTCTCCGTACTTTTATGTATCTATATCTTCCAAAACATTTTGAATAATGATTTGACTTGTGGAATTGGTGTAAAACTGCCTTCTTAAAACACTAGCTGGCTTTTGAAACCCAAAATTTCTTCTTTCACAACATTTTTTGGATGCTTCATCTTAGCTCCCATGGTGGCAAATTCGATTCATTTTTCAATAGCTCATTTGCTAAATTCAACTAAAGGAATGTAATTTTTGCATCTTTCCTGTGTGTACCAAAAGATTTAAATTCCTTTCATGGATGCATGAATGTACCTACAAACAATCAGAAATGTTCAGAGAGGGGACAGAGAAGGTGATTTATTGGAGGGAGCAGGCTTATTTATTTGAGTGTCTTTTTTATTATTGACATATTTTAAGAAATCTACCCTTCTTAGACACCTTCTATTGTCAGTCAAGCAAGACATTTTGTGAGGGTGTTTCTGAGAAGCCATTTGCTTTGCATGTTTTGAGGCACATTTTGACGGTGGCAGAGTTCATTTCCCATTCATAACCCTGAATAGGCGTGAGCTGGGCTGTAGGGAGGGCTAAAGGGGCTACATTGCCACCTGTAGGCATCTGATACCCTGAGGAAAGTGACTTTTCTTATTTTCTCATGAAACTCACTGAGCAGAGAGGATGGCAACGTGGGTTTTCTTTTCATCTTTTTGCTGTTTGCTCAGACATATATGTTTTTCCCTGTTTCTGCAAATAAAGTGGTTAAATTAAAGAACAGCCCCAGAAAGGAGGCAGGGATGTAATTTTGATGACTTTTGTGGTCAGTTGTGCACTGGCATTGAAAGGGAGTTGGCTGTGGAACTGAGTTTTTTTTGGGTGTTCTGACATTTGAGTTGTGATATGAGTTGAGGTAGATGCGGATGTTAATGTCAGTATATCTGGTGATAATCTTGGTTTTGAGTGATTTTGTTGATAAGAGATGGGTGCCTTTGAGTAACCTTAGAACAAGCTTCAGGTTAGGTTCATGTAATATTATATATGCTGGTATCTCTGATGCAGTTTTGTGAGAGAAATCTGGAATTGTATGTTCTGAAGAGTAAATTCACAAATACTGATTACAAGACAAGATTTGCACTGATCGGTCTCTGGCTTGACTGGATGCTGGTTGGCAAATACAGTCCAAAAGTTTCTCTTCTGACCTGGTGCAGAAAAACATTAATATCAACAAAAGCTGGAAGGGGGCATTTGTCCCGAAAGGTTTAATAGCTTTCAACACATTTTGAGTTGTGTTGGTGAGTTCATATTGCTTTCATTATTTGCATTGTTGTAAAAGCAAAGAAATCTACTTTAAGGTCATGGACTTCATGCTTTATATATTGTGGGTGGGATTTATCTTCTCTCATTTTAGTCGTCTAGAGGTTAGGCATCAAAGCTTGCTCTCTAGTCTATGAAGACGGGTATGCAGCTTCAGAAGACAATTAGTGCTGCCAGTTTTAGGATAAGATAAATGGTCCTGCTGACACCCCACATCTATTCTCTATTTACAGGGATGGTAGACCAGGTGACTCATGTAAACTGAAATTCAAATCATCTCAGTGAGAAGACTGCAGCTGAACTAACCCCCCTCAATTCCCTTTGCAGTCCACGGAGGGCACGAGTGTTTTAGGCATGACTCATGCCCCCTATTTGAGACATCTATTTCAGAATAAGATATCTGAATGAGATTTGGCCACGGGGACGACCTGAGGTAGAGGTACTGAATTTAAACTTTGACATTTACTCTGAGGAATCTTTTCCTAAATAACTAACTTTTTTTTCTAATTAAAGATAGGAGAACTCCACTTGATCTGCTATGTAAATATAAACAAAGATCACAAAGACACGCCTAATCTAAGATGTGAACTAAGACAATACAGTGTCAGCCCAAGTGTAGATTATTTGCCAGAGCAGCTTGAGCACACACTGAAAAATGTATTTCAATTGGTAAATCATTAAGGATCAGCTAAGCTGTTAGTTTTTTATGATGTCAAAACCTTTCTGGAAAACAAATGTGCATTTTTGCAAATAAATATTGAAATAACAAAAGAATTAGTGTCTTATTACCATACAGAAATTAATTTTATGACAAGTACAGGTAGTATACCACATATCTTCAGTGCCAGACCACCCTTTAATCAAAAATTCAGTTTCCTTCTAAACTTCTTACCTTTCTTTGTGGTAAGACAGGCTGGCAAAGCATGGAGATAGTATCAGTGGTCAAACTTAAATATTTCTGTTTTTCTTGGTTGAAGAATGTGCATTTTAATGTTTGGTGGGTTTTGTTGGTTTTTGTTATTTTTTTTTTTTATTTACCAATTAAAAAAAAATGTGTTATCAATATTTTTCATCTAATGTTTTGGTTTTATTATTGATATTTTTTTAGTGTGAACACTTTTTAACTGCAAAAATAAAATTCCTCTAAACTAATCTTTTCCTATATAGAAAACACTGTACAAGCTCTTTTGCTTCTCTCTAACCACGATATATCTGTTCCTAACTGTACAGGATACTCGGGTACTCTTTGTCTCAAAAATTTAATATTTCAAGAACCCTGATAGACTTCTGCAGCACCAAAATCTTTTTCTGATCAAGGGATTCATTTTTACAGTTTTAGGGAGGCATATCAGCTCCAGTAATGGTGCCGGATTTTTGGAACAAATCCAATACTTTTCCCAAAGTACTTGAACATACATTCACTTTTCTTTTTGTTTCCTGTAATTCTGCTTGCAGACGAGGCCTCTTCCCTCCCTTTCGAACACAAGAATGAAAGGGCTTCTCCCATATGCAAATGAACAGGAAAACTTCCTTCACGGTAATTTTTGTAAATATTACTGCTCCCTTTGCATCAATGCAACCATAGTAGTAACCACCATCATTTTTTTCTTTTTAACCATAATATGATGACAAAAATAGCTTTCTATTTGATTTTCCAAGTAGTTGTAATTTACCTCCTTCAGCTGTATCAACTGTTTCTGGTGTAGTTTGTGATTTAAGGGGGGATAGTATGGGGCAGAGTCTAGAGCTTTATTTTGTTCTTGTTTCTTTGTTTTGAAGGAGAAGGGTTGTTTGCTTGGGGTAGTTTGTTTATGTTTTTTTAATCCTTATAAATAGAAGTCTTACTGTTTGCCTACGTGCTCCTGGTACCTTTAAAACAACCATTACCCTTTAAATTTTCAATAGAAAAGGAAGTTGTTTTGGTTATGTACAACTAAGGAACTGTTGCCTTAAAAATGCATACAGAAGCAAAAACTGTAATCTTCCTTCCCACACTCTCATCCTTTGACCTGGATCGGTAAACACAAGTTAAGGATTTAATTTCACAACAAGGAAATCATATATTTACAATGGTCAGTTGAGGTTAGACCCTTTATAGTCTTCTCTTATTTTCATATCTCTGCATTGTTTCTCTGGACATATGTCCATTGGATGCTTTAGTAAAGCTTTGCATTGGCAGAAGTCCCCGGAATAATCTGTCAATAGAAGAATTAGTTTCATTTTGCCTTCAAAAAGATAAGAATGTTACCTCACTTCAGAATTGAAGATATCAAAGTATGGAAAAGTCAAGTGACTTATCAGATCACCTAACAGGTATTTTGCGGATTTACAGAGGATTTTGGAAGACTAGACTTTTATGTCAGCTCTTTGGCCTGGGAGATTTGAGCTGATCTTTTGGGTTACTAGACTGTTATTTAAATGGCATGGTTCTCTACATCGATTTAACATCTGTAGAACACAAAATCTGACATAAAGCATGACCTTGGCTGAATTTACAACCTAAAAATATGAAAAGAACACAACAAAGCAGAGAGATATGTAAGAATTAATAGCCAATGTAATTTGTACAACATTATGCAATACCACTGTAGATATAACTATGATGGGAATGAGACAGTGACACCTAACCAATAATATTGTTTGATTTTGGGTGGGGGAACTGCACAGGGGAACCGCAGCATCCTGACCACAGGAAATTCATGACTGTTAATGTTGGCGAAATTTGCAGAGCAGAAACCTCCACAGAATGATTTAACTATAGTAAGAAATTGCAAAGTACAAAGTGAAACCAATTGTCATTGACACTAACTGGGCCCTCTTGCATTCAATAGGTATTTTACTGTAGGGAACTTCCCTACTGTTTCACTGTAGGGAAGAAGTTCACCTCCAGGATGTCATGGAAAATTATGGGCATGATGGGTTGGAGGAAAGAACTCAAAGAAAGAATATGGAAATGGGATGCAGAGAAGCCAAGCGGGAACATAAGTGGAGATCTGTAGGGAAGTACCCCATCCTTGTTTTAAACAATAAAGTAGTTTCTCATATTAATAGTTGGAAAGGGGAGCATTTAGAGTGACATTGGTACTGTAATTCCTTAAACCACAAGGCAAATTATAAAAAGACTTCAAATTTTTTATTTCTTATATTTTAATTATTTGTAAGGGGGTGAAAAGGGGATTTATTTATGACTCTAATGCTTGGATCTGGCAATCATGCTGCAGGGCTTGGGTATAGAATTTGCATTGCAGATGTCTGTTCCCATGGGAAACCTGCTGAGTACTGAACTCATTTCAGAGGTCCTCGTAACTTTCGATAATTCATCCAGCTCGGCCAAAACCACCACTCAATGTGCTGGATTCTTTATAAACCTTCCCTAGGTTTGTGTGTCTTTCAGGATCCCTGATTCATATATTTTTTTATTCTCTATTTTTAACTGGACAACTCCAACACCTAGTGTCACAGGTCTGTCCAGAACACATAAAGCCTAAGGTCATCTCATGTGATACTTTTTCTGCATCACTAGTCAAGTATTAATCCAGAGAAATGTACATGAATCCTAGAGTATCAGATATGAAAGGCAAATTGATGTCTTCTCATTATGCCTCCCCCTGATTTCTAATAGTTGATATGGTGACCCTCTGAAGCATGAGGTTACCTGTGCCTCCCTATCACAACTCTGGGTCATATAAAACACCCTGTCCCTTCATCATGGTGTCCTTTTGTCTGGTGTGTTGTTTTTTTTTGCTTTTCTTTTTTTTTCCAATTACTATTTTATTTTGACTTCCCCCTTTTTATTTTCACTGGATGTCCTTTCTCTTTGTTGCAGAATAACCAGATTATCTGTTCTTTTCAGCTTGTAGGGTCTACTCCAAAGCCCATTTAAGTCAATAGTTTCTTTCCGCTGACATCAATGAGCTCTGGATGAGGCCCAAAATGAACATGAGTTAACTCAGTTTGATAGGATGGGTATTAACTATACTGATTGCTACTGGAAACAAATTTATGAGCTTCTCATTCTAGGAGCCAACCACAATAATTTTAATTATACAAAAGGAAGTATTTCTTGTGTAAAAACATTCCAACTACTTCCATTTCTTTTAAGCTACTTCAAAAGTGGGCAGAACTACAAAGTAGTATTGAAAACTCAGGATGGGGTGGAGGGGTATTTCCCTTCCTCTGAAATTCCTCCCCCATATATGCATACTACTAAACCATCCCTAGCAGGGATTACTTTTATCTCCAGCTCATGAAGAAACTTCTGAAGAGCTTTTTGCTTTTGTCCTTGGAATACGCCACGTTGTGCAAAATGGCATGTGAAACTCTTTCTTGAAGAAGTAACTCGAACGGCTCCCGCCATGTGCTTTCCCTCTCCTTCCTTTGCCAGTATCAAAGTTCCCATTGTGCAGGATATAATATAGGATACCTGTGCCTCTGCTCAAGCATTTGAAAGTGAGCACCCTGCTGAAGATCATCAAGCTACTGAAGATGTACACAAACCTGCTAAATTGCATATCCTGCATATCAGGTGAGTAGATACGGCAAATTTATCCTTCATCTGTATGTAGCTATGCCAGTACTTTTCATTGAAAGTTTGTGTCTTCTGGGAATCTGAACAGCTTAGTGTCAATAACCGTACTGGTTTGATCTGAAGGACTGTATTTCAACACATAAGAGAAACGAAGAGTGATAATTTTCCCCTATCAGCCAAACTGTAACTCTTTCTGTCAGTACTAATAGCAGTCCTGGTCCCATGTTTTGGGCGTTTGAGCAGAGGTTCGAGTTACTCAAATTCAATTTTGGTTATGACTGATGTACTCTCCAACAGATCACGCAGCATGCAATTCTGCAAATCTCTGCCTCGGTTCCCTTCCTGCACGATGGCGCTCCTGTTGTAGGCTGTAAGTTTCGTTAGGGATTGCTTTGTTGTTCAGGAACTGCTTCTATTTATCACGGTGGGATTCCAGTCTCAGTTGGACCTCTGAAGGTTTCTCTTCCTTTTTCTCTCATTTGGTACTCTCATGGCAATGAATGTGAAGAGGAAAGCAGGAAGGAGTAGATTTTTTTCTTCTCTTGCATCTACCTGCCTTTGTTCCTGTGTATTTGGATATATAGCAAAAAGAGCAATGTATTGAGGAGTATTTTCCCAAGATGTTTGGCTCAACATCTCTCAGCAGACTATCAAAACACTTTCTGCTCTGTTGAGTGCAGAAATTCCCACTAAATGGGAAAAAAACACCAACAAATCTACTCAGCATCTGTGAAGAGACTCCTACCTCTTTGTACTCACGCAAACCTAGAACAGTGCTATTGCCGTATCTTTCATCTGATGATTTCAAAGGTTTTGACAGAATTTAAGCCCTGTCCTGGAGCCAAGCAAGTCTGGGGATGGGGCATTGTCCCAGTCTCTCCCCCTTAACCTTGTACCATGGGACTGCCTCACCTCTTCTCACTGACAGAAAGAAAAACCCCTTTACCAGGTAAGCACGGCACCTTCTCTACTGTTCTCCTTCACTTCTAAATGAAGCCCAGATCCGTGGGCAGAAAGAGAAGGGACAGAGGCAGCCATGTGATGTAAAAGACAGCTGTAAGAGGTTAAAGTGTTGTTAGGAAAGCTGGAAGAAGGAACTAAGAGCTTGAGATAAAATGGCTGCACCTTGAGGCTGGTAAAACTCCCTCTGTCTTTCTCCTGTGAAACTAGAGAAGATGCATGAAAATGGGCTTGTACAGAGGAAAACAGGCTGCTATGAGTGAGTGCAGGAATATCCCTCTGTAGCTCTGGAGGTAGATATTTAACATACATAAGCACAGAAGAGCCCCGTGGCTTCCTAAGGGAACGCAGGAAGATGGGAAAACACAACCCGAGCGTCTTGACTCTTACGATACTGCTAGATGTGGCTAGTCATCCTGAATCCTCCGCCCTGCCAAAACAAACGGAGTGATCTGGCCTCTTAAATATATTCTGCTATAAAGATAATATTTTCCACAGATAAGAGTGCCATATGCATTATATATGAAACTAGAACAGTCAATAGTCTATTCATGCTTTCCTTCCTCTTCGCTATGTGAGACAACTCTAAGAAAACAATCTTGATGTAAATGAAAATTAAAAGAGATATAAGGAGAAGAACCACATAATACAAGATCAGAGGTGCTGGTTCAGGGAAAGGTTTTAACCTCGAGAAGCAGCTGGTGCCTCACTTTCCATCAGAAAAACACTCCTACTTACAGGCTTTTCAGTTTTAGTCTTTGGGTTGTAACAAAGCTCCCTGCTGTTATCTTGTTTTGCCAAATACCTGCACTGTAATAGATGGAAAGATCCACACCAACGGGGATGGAATGCAAGTATGGACTGAGTGGGGATGTTTTGTATAAGGAAAATAAACATAAACATTCTCAGAAGGGAAATGTAGATAAGGGAATACATATTTTATGGAGGCCGAGCAGGTGAGCTTAGCTAGACTCAGGAGAGGGACTTTGTTCTTTCCTGTCTCTTGCTCAGCACCTGCACGTGGGATGCCAAGAGGAGGAGGATACAGCCATAACTTTCCCTGGAAATCTACTTGGAGCCGAAATGACCACCTCTGCAAGCTCAGGGGGGATTTTCATTTCCGACCAGATGTTTGGGTATCAGGCCCAAATATAAACCTGCATATAAACAATATCTTACCTGACCTAAGAAACCCTGGCCAACTCCAGTGGGCTCTGGGCTCTCTATTGCACCCTGCACCCTTATTAACGGGGACTCTAGATAGCAGAAATTCACTGAAATTTTAAATGACATAATGGAATTTTTTAGTGATGTTCCCTGAAAGAAATTAGGCAACTGTTTTCCGTTAGACATTTAGTTTTATTCTCAAACTATCAAATCTTGATTTATTTTCCCATTAGGGAAATAGTTAGAGTCCCAAACTCTTAGTTAGAGACTAAGGGTTGAAAATAAATAATGTGGGATTTTGGAACCTAAAACCAAAATTGTAATCCCAGTAAATCCCACTTAGCTGACCTTCAACTATATGATGCATAGGTCAGAGCTGTACGAGTGTGTGTTACAGGATCTTTCTTTTGCACAGAGGCTAACAAACACGGCATGGCTCACATCCATGTTATATGAATCTCATCCTTCCAAACAAGCTACTTGCATCTAAGTGGCTTATTGAGACCGGTCCCTGGCCTGTGCTAAATCCCAGACTGTGCCTGGTAATTGTTGAGGAAAATGCTAGCTTGTCCCAGGCCTATGCAATGATCTTCTAACAGTGTAGTGGGGTGCACTGCACTCTTGATACTGTCTTGTAGGACTTAACCCATAACTAAGGTCAACCGAAATATAGGATTGGGATTCAGTCTGGGATGGAGACACTTGTGTTTAAATGTTTTGAAGAAGATAACTGGATATTGAGGTTGTAGGTGTTAGTAAGTGGATAACTGAATGGAGTCTGGTGAGCAAGTCAATTAACCAAATCTTGGTGTCTATTTTAGGGCGAAGTGACTGCCTCTCTAGGATCCTCTGACCACACTAAGATCCTGATTCAGTTGCCTACACAGAGGTGGTCTAGTGCCAATTGAAGTTAGCTTGAGGTATCCCACCTGATCTCCAGCTGTTACTACAGAAAGGAACTTGTCTTCCATGTCCTTCTCACATCTATTGGGTCAGTACCATAAGGAATGAGTCATCCTCAGCAGGACTTAAGGGATACTCAGGACTCTCAGTTTATGTCTCAGTACTCTAAAGCTTCTCAAATGCAGTAAATGTCAGTGTGGGAACAGCTGAGCCCTACATATCTCTTGACTATAATGACAGCCCAGATTCCCTGCACACACATAGACACCTCCTATTGAAACTTATCTGTCTATGTCTGACACTTGAGCTGAAACCTACCCTAGAGGCTGCTCTTCTTTGAAAGCCTCAATCCTGAGGGTGTTTCGAGATCATGCGTGACACACTGGCTTCATTCTAAATGGAAGGGCATCTGTTTTCTGTTCATGATGGCAGTAATGCAGTAACTTGATAGAGTTAGTGTCATTCAGGATTTGGAAGATCCCCTTTCAGTATCCATCCATTCCTGGGAATGTCCTGTCCTATTTCCATTCCATCTGTGGCCCTCTCCCACCCACAAGGGGAAGCAGAGGGCCTGCTGCTCAGGCTGCACACTCTTAGGCAAGCAGAAGCATGGTCTCCACACTTTCTTGTGGCGAAGTCCCACTCAAAGGGAAAAAAAAACCCACAATCACAAAGCCAAAAAAACAAGATACCTTGAATCAGGACAAAGTACCTACTAGTTAGAGGCAGAACTTTAGAAAATGTCATTCCCTGCAGCCCTAAGTCAGCCTGCATATTTGCCCTGGCTTGCAGTGAGTATGGTATGGTGGTGTTAAGGAGAGGGAAGTTGAGGAGCAGAGGAGCTGTGGAGGTGTAAAATGAAGAGAGACAGCTCTGGGGTGGCTTGGTTTGCTGCCTGCTCAGGTTGTGTACTGTGGCATCCCATGAAACTCTCACCCTTAAAATGACACTGGGGCAAGGACAGAATTTGTAGCATCCTCACTCAGGCTCTAATGGGGCACTCACAGAACTGGAAGGGAGTAGGAGAGTTTCAGCAACTCCTTGTTGCTGTGGGTATGTTTTAACCCAATGATCATTTAGATAAAGTATTCTCATTTCATGAATTTCACGAATTCTCATTTCATACCAGCTTTCAATGTGTGCCAGTCCCTGCTTCTGGAGACTGTGCCCCAGCATCTCCTTACAGCCAGAGTTAAAGTCAGTTTAAGTCCACATCTGAGTTTCTCAGATCAGTAGGCAAATAGAACTGGTAGTGATGTTAAACAATTTAATACCCTAGCTTCCCCTGGCTCAGAGGAAGTAAGGGGCCAGCAACCACAGTAGAGAAAACGAAAATTGGCTCAGTCTGACGGCTTCCCCCTTCCCACTGGGAGCTGCAGTGCTGCACTGCCAACAGCAGATATTGCTTGGTCAGGCTACAAACAGAGGGGCATCCTCCAGAGACCTGAAATACACTGCACTGCCAGCATGACCCAAGGTTGTCCAAAGAAAAGTAAGAGTTCTCTGCTAGTTAGTCTAGTGTCAGTATAGCCAGTAAAATAACAGGATTTGCATGGAATTTTTGCAATGTTTGCTCACTTTGTAGTAAACCAGGCGTTATTTGACATGGCTGGTGGAGTTTTTAAGTTCATGCATAAGAAGAACCAATTTCTCCTGTTTATATATAATGCCTTGTATGGGATTTCAGCAAAGGGATTTCCCAGGCTTTGTCTGTTTAAGGGTTTTGGATAAAGTGTCTTGATGTTAACTCTGACACAGGTACTCCCTGTTGGGTTCTCCTGTTGTTTGGAATACGTTCTGTCACAGTATTGAATTCTTCCGCTAGAGAAGAACATAGGTTAATATTTATACTCAGAGCTGATGGTAAAAATAAGGGGAGGCATATTTTCTTTTTAATTTTTCATTTTGTATTTTTCATTTTGTGTGTGTGTGTTGTGTAGAAAGTGAGGAAAATGGTTTAGTTCAGAATTGCACATATCTCAGGGACTGGAAATTTTATTTAATGATAAATAGATGTAAATATGTTGTTTGTTTGTTTGTTTGTTTGTTTTTTGGGGGGTGTGTGTGTGGAAAGTCATAGAAATGATATCAAAATTCTTTATTTGAAATGTTTCCATCTAGTTCATATGTGGCTGGGTAGCGATATCTCTTCTCTAATTGCTAGTGCAATGACTGTCAGTAACACAGGTTAATGGGGGAACATCCTACGAGTGGCAGTACCAGGAATAAGTAAGAGCATCACTAAGAAAAATAACCTCCAAACAGATCTACCCCATACCCCACACAACAGATTTTTCCCAACTCCCTTCCCCCTTCAAATGTAAACCATATATTCATCCTTAGTGCAAGTAATAGTGAGGCTTCGCAGTTTGCCCCGAAGGTCAACAGACCTGGGCTAGCTCAGGGAAAGACATCAGACAACATTAAAAGCAAAAAAGTTGGCTTTACTTGCAACAATGCTTTACTACTTAACAAACATAGCCCTGATCTTACAGGGAGACCCTTGCAGGCAGATTGCAGAATTCAAGACCTAAATTAATATTTCAAAATGAGCCAGACTCTTTCATTTTAATCAGAACCTCATTTTAATGAACTTTTTTTGCCAAGAATAAACAATTCCTGAATAGTATTGTAACTTTCCCCCTTCACACATACTTCAAAACTGTCAAGGTACACAGGGAAAATATTCATTAGACATTTCAGGAAGTTACCATATAGCTTTTACGCTATGGCCTTATTCCAATTTCTTCCCTCTCTTTCCTTTGGTGTTTGAAAATTTTAAATCCCAGTGACAGTCAATTCCAGGTGTTCATTTCTGACGAGAGTGACAGCTTTGAACTCTGCGGAGGAAACCAAACTAGAGAGGGAAAGATGAAAAAAAAGAAGAAGAAAAAAAAAAAAGAAGAGAAAGAAAACCTTTTGCTTAGATTAGGTCAGGAACCTCTTGGCACTGTCCGCATTTTTCTCCAGCACCTTGGCTTCTTGCTTCATGTCTGAAAGGGAACAGAAGGAGCAGATAATCAACCAACCCCGGTGCACTTTCACAATTTCTGTATAAAATTTCACTTAATGCAATTGTGGCGCCAGGGCTGGGCGTATGATGGTACCATTCAGAATATGTTTATATAACATGACTGCATGCCACTGCGATCCTTTAAATTCTTTTCTAAGAGCTTTACTCACTCCAGGTTCACTCATCCAAAACCCTTTATAAGCTCAAATATCTCTGTTACTTTCTCCTTTGAGCAGCAGGGCTGGAGACAGGGGGGAAGGGGAAGGGCGGAAAGAAGAGGGGAAATATGTAACTGATGTGGACACCGGGAAGAGTTTGCTCTTTTTTCCTATTCCTGGGGGATAAAGAACTTTTCTGCTTTCATGTAAATTCACTAGGATACAACCGCCTTTATGGTGGTTCTAAAAGAATATAAAGGGAGGATTTGAGCTGCCCTGAGAAATCCTTAAAAGTGGTTGCTGCGTTTGTACCATTAGTGTTCGGTGCTAACGCATCTCCTCCAGCCTCTCCTTGTTTCTTCTGTGCCTGTGTCTGTGCTTGAAGGAAACACCCTGGAATCATATTGTCACATATTTTTCTTCCAGACCCTTCCTGATAATATCCTTTTCCTCATGCAATGAGAATACAAGCACCCCTCATGGCAGGGAAGCTGGTCTGCTGAATTCCCAGTGCGTTGGACACAGGGACACAACACCGTTGCTTCTTTATTTCCCTTCCTTTCTCCATTCTTACTCTGTTCTTTGTTCATCTGGCATCCCGCAACGCATTTATCGGTGATATCAGAAGGGCTATAATGGTGTATTGTGGCTTGGACAGTAAATAAAGACATGTCAAGTAGACTTTGCTTAGGCAAAACAGTTCCTTGTAAAGGAAATTTTTTTTAATATGCATGCTCTTCCAAACCTATTAATAGGATGTTTAAATGCGTATTCCAGCTTTTGACTCAGCTTGCATAATTTCTTCACAGTTTGCTTTAAAACAATATTATTGCCAGACGTGAAAATAAGTGTGTCTCTTTCCAGCAAGAACAATGGCAGTCTTTCATTTGGATGGTGCATTGCTCAGTCATTTTAACCCAGGCTTGGGGATTAGGGCTTGCAGTTTCTCATCATATGTCAAAAAGTACATTAAGCAAGTGAAAGATATTACACTGTGGGGTATGTTACTTATTTGTATAAACAGTTCTTATAGCAACTGCAGTGCTGTATAAATAGGAGTTTTGTAGGGTATGTTGCTGTTGTACATTATCCAAAAATTCATTTCTGAATGAGAAAATACTTCCAACAGGCAGGTAGGAATGTGCTATTGTGTAATCATGGCAAAATAAAATAGTAAACTCCACCAGGATGTAAAGTGTTGTACTTTTAGAGTAGTACTGGTCATTTGCATGGAGTTACTGGTTAGGGAAAAGAGGAAAGGAAACCAATCCACCTACCCACTTTGCAAGACTCTCCCTGTGTTAATTCAGCCTGTTGGGACTCAGTTTACCCATAAAAACAATCGAGCTTCTCTGGAGGACTGCAAAATACAAGTATCAAGAGCAAGATAGTTGCTTTGTCAAAGGGAAGGGGAGCAGGAGCGCTGGTTATTGTGGGGCCCAAGATTTTACTCCTAGCGCAAAGCAGGAATCCCATAGCGTGAGCCATAGCGTACAGCAGCTAGCTGTGCTTGTGAGGACAAGAAGCTTTTCACAACCAGCTGACACCAGTATTTCCTGGGCAAGATACCAACATTTGAAGAGCATTTCTCTTTCTCTGTTAGCAGGTAAAAAGCTCCAGACATTAACATTTGCTCAGTCTACACTGAGGGAGATACTAACTGCATCCCGGTGCCTTTCCCCGCTCCCCTCCCAGTTCTGCAGTCACTGGGCACCGCGTGCTGGTCCAGCACACGCTTCACGTTAGAGCAACGTTTCGGATGGATTTATGGCACAATAGCTCTTTTCTTTCTGCTGGTCTAGTAGACACTTAATTCACACTGAGCCATGGATGCCTTCCGTGGAGGCAACACACAGAGGTATTTCGGTTAGGAGGACAGTTGCTATCCACTGCCTACAGAAAATATAGCATATTCAACCCCCTTAAAATCTGCAATATCTCTTGATTAAAAGCATAGTATGGAGCTATGTAACTGCTATTGGATGTTACAGGAGACTTCTGGCTTTGTGTTTGTCACTAGCATTGATCAGGACTTTGTGAAGAAAATAAAACCTGTACTCAGAGACAATAAATTTCCATATGTTTTCAACTCATAATTTGATTTTTTTCCCCCTCAAACTGTCAATATGCACTCTGGAATGTTGAAAAGAAAAAAAATCCCCTGCTTTTCTGGGTCAACATGACGTTTTTGTTTTAAATTTTTGCTAATAAAAATTTAGAAAAATAGAAAAAAAAATATGGACAACTTTGATTTGTAAAGCATTAAATTAACCAGAAGATATTTGTTTGATATTTGTTGTTCCCTTGGTTTGTTGTTTTGGAGTGGAGCAGATTTTCTGAAATCTCAAAAAAACATTGTGGGATATGGAACTATCATTTACACAACTCGATTTACCATGAGTCGTGGCATATTGGAATTGACTGGGGATCCTCCTTTGAATATCTGATTATCTGGATGTGCTGTGAACACACTGAAAATAATATGAACTTTAAATGCATGCCTTAATTCTTATCATAGTAGTGCAGGAAAAGAAAATTTATTTCCATGCTGTTTTCTTCATGGGTTTTTTACTAGCAAGTAAACACATCCAGTGATCATTCTGTGGATGTGTATGTTTTAATAGGCATTTTAATAAAGTAATGTAGAATATGTTTACTGCCATTCATTAAGAGTTTGATATCAAAATGTCTTACAACCTGTCTAAATTCATAATAACTGCATACTTGTGAATATTTTAGCTTTGCCTACAACCACCTTGGAGGTTTATCACATTATGCATAGAAAAATATTGTGGGAAAGCACAATAAATATAATCTCAGCAGCTATTCCCTTCAAAGACTTTCAGTTTTATGCATCTTGAATTCTAAATAGGTTTATTGCCAATTATACATGATGATGAAGCAGTAACACGGAGTATATGCCACATTTAAGAGACTCACACCAGCAGATGCTCTTGTAAATATATTTTGCTTCAAACCAAGAAATCAGTATTGTGAAATCCCCCCAAAAGCTTGCCGCTGCACTTTCTCAACTCAAAACTTGTAAGCATTCTTGGTCTTTGATGGATGGCTTCTTATAAACTCTGGCCAAAAGCAACCGCAACACAAAGATGCTTGTTTATGCCCAGTTTTTCCATACTGCAGTAGTGCTGGAGGTGTGTACGAAGCTCAGGACCCGCTGTGATAACATCCTGTATCCAAACAAAATTTGCAGGCCTGGAAATCAGAGAAAATAAGGCCAGAGGGGATGTTGGGCGGGTCATCCAGTGTAAACCATCCCTTCTTTTTCTGCTGACATTTACATGGAGGAACAGATTACCTTTTTTAAATACCTTTTTTTACATAGCAAATGACTGATATTATATTTCTTCCCTTCTAAATCTTAAGAAAGCCACAGTTTTGCCATCTTTTCTCCAGTGGCTTTTTTTTTTTTCCTTCCTCTGGATGCTCACCTGTCTTACCTCTTTTTTAAGCCATCTTCCTCAATACTGAACACTGCATTTCAAACGAAGCCAAGCAGAACCAAAGAGCTGTTTCACAGGCTTTATTCAAATATGCAGCACAAATAGAGAAATAAAAAGAAGGAAGTCTTTTATACTTAAATGTACAACTTTGGAAGGGAGACAGAGAGAAATTAAGGTCTTGGTCCTGCAGATGTAGATACTCTCAATGAAGTTCACTAACTGGGGTGACCTATGGGATCTTTGGTTTGGTTAGCTCCAGGCGTGCACCTAATTATTGCTGCAGGAGTGAAAAGCAAAAGACTTTCCCAGCCTCACGCCAAAGTAAAGCACTGCCTAGTCTTAATTCAGTGCCTTAACCACAAAACCACAGTTGTTTTTTGTTTTTTTTTTTTCCCTGTGAAAGAAAAGGTTTCAGGCTTTTCAGAAACAGAAAATAATACCCACCTGTCCGTTACAGAAAGTTCAGCTTGTTTTATGATAGTGATTTCATTATTTGTTTTCACTGTTGTTCTCAAAGCTGGCAAAACAGAAACCAGTTCCCCAAAGTCTGTAATAATTTCAAATTCCGTTAATGTTTTCCTTTGTTTGTGACCTGGCCCAAGGATCTCAACATCCATATTTCCAGGCACTCCAAAGGGTTGAATGATTTTGAGGATATTGGCTATGGGTAAATTTTTTACTTGCCTCCTCACTACCTGTGGTTGAGCAGCCAACTCACACAGTGCAAGCTTGTTTTTCTTCATTGATCAAGATTTTCTTACAAAAAGGTCTCACTGCTTTTCACAAGACATGGAAAAATTAGTCTAGACCTGTGAGAGCACATGGCTCTATTCCACCAAGTGAATCTTGGAGAAATTTTGATCCTGAAAAATATACATGGTCCTACCTAAACATCTGCTGAATATAGACAATAATAAGACAAAACGTGCCAGAATCCAGAGTAACAACTATACGTTGTTCACATTTGAAATGCGCACAAATTTTTACATGGAAATTTCAACCCAAAAGTATGATTTTTTTATTCACCTATTATTCAGCTCTTTTGCCCCTACATTGCACCCTATGAACTTTACTCAGCAGGGTCTATCTCCATTTATGCGTATTAGCACATCTAATGTTAATATTCTTAACATCAAATAAACAATAATAAAAATTCATTGCATATCTGAGAATGTGTTTCCCATTCAGGAAAATACATGGAAATGCCTTTAAGCCTATCCATATTAAGGACAGCATGTAAGCAAATAACTTTAATCTTGTACTAAGTATGTGCTTAAATAAATGAAGATGCCTTTCCAGCCTATATTTTTCACGTTGCTTATAAGCGCATCAGAACTTCTCTAAGCTTCGCTTATTGGCATAGGGAAGGATCTTATTGTTACAAGCCCGAAGTAGGAGGTCTAATAAAATTTCCTAATCTGATGAACCACATAAAAAGAACCAGAACAAATATAATTTTATATCTCTACTGGGGGGGAAAACAGATGATGAGGCTTGAAGTTTGCTCCCCTATCTTTTATTAGGCTGTAACTTATACAAATTATATCAAGCACTGCAATAAAATGAAGCTGGATTTATTTGTAGGCACAGATCTTCTTAAAAAGATGTAATTTTTTAAATCCTGTAGGAAATAGAAGCTGTACATAAAATTACATTGGATTTAGAAAAAAAGCAAATAAAATACAGATGATGCTATTATAATGTTTTAAAATATGTATTTATCATGTGTTGTCCTTTCCCTTTCTGAAAGCACAGGGTTTCAGGTCTTTCAATAAAAATAGCAATTTGTGCACGGTCTAACAGTAACAAACTACATAAGTGAAACCACTGCCAAAATATCCTCCAAATGAGGCAATATGAGATAAAGCAGTACACAGAAGAATAAAAAAATTCTAAACAAGAAGGAAAAAGGAGATGTTGGAAATGATCCAACCTTTATATTTCAGGCGTCAGACATTCTCTCACTGATGAATGGGCAGGAGGAAGTTTACCTAGCAGTAATCACTCGGCTCTGATTCATCTTGCTAAAGTTTAGGTGTCTAGGTATCGAAAAATTAGGTGTCTAGTCGTGGCTAATTATCTATGTTCCTTCTGTAGTCAATAGAGATAGGCACCTCTGGAAGGTGATTCAGTCTACCTATCTCAGGACATTTATCTTGGGATAAAACAAGTCTCCTGGTGCCTATTTCTGTCTGTTCATTACAAAGGGAGCCTAGGTGGTTAGCTTAGATTAGATGCCTGACTTGTAGATAACTAAATTTAGGAGAGGTGATTCTCTCCCTAAGTAATTACTCTTATTGTTGATACTGGGGATAATTTCCACTGATATCAGGACGCGATGTTTATCTGTACAGCCTGTGGGATTTAACCAGCAAAGTTTTCCAAATGGTAATAATGCTTTCCAGAAACAGAAGTTTGTTCCTGAATTTGTACTTGCCCAGGCCATCCTTTCCAGTGGCTGTGAATAGTAGCCTGTGCCTCCTGTCTTAACCTTGTATACCAGTGAAATGAGCAACTCCTGCAACCCACCCCAGAAACAGACGCATTTCAGTGAGGAGCACTTAAATTCTGCCCATTGTTCAAGGTGGAGCTAATAGTCTTCTGGATTGTTACAAACCCCAGTTTTCTGCTAAACTTCTGAGTAGCCTCAGATGAAAAAAGATGCAGTACTCAAAGTGTAACACAGACCTGGTTTCAGTTCTTCAGATGGATTGCTCCCTGGGCTGCTTCTTGTATGCTGTATAGAATCGTCTAGGTTGGAAAGGACCTTTAAGATCATTGAATCCAACCATCAACTTAACACTGCTAAAAACACCACTAAAACATGTCCCTCAGCACCACATCTACCCATCTTCTAAATACCTCCAGGGATGGTGATTCCACCATTTCCTTGGGCAGCCTGTTCTGATATTTGATAACTCTTTTGGTGATGAAATTTTTCCTCATATCCAATCTAAACCTCCCCTGGCGTAACTTAAGGCTGTTTCCTCTTGTCCTATCACTTGTTACATGGGAGAAGAGACCGGCCCCCACCTCGCTACACCCTCTTTTCAGTTAGTTGTAGAGAGTGATAAGGTCTCCTCTCAGCCTCCTTTTCTCCAGGCTGAACAATCCCAGCTCCCTCAGCCGCTCCTCATAAGACTTGTGCTCCAGACTCCGCACCAGCTTCATTGCCCTTCTCTGGACCCGCTCCAGCACCTCAATGTCTTTGTTGTAGTGAGGGGCCCAAAACTGAACACAGTATTCAAGGTGGGGCCTCACCAGTGCCAAGTACAGGGGGACAACTGTAAGGTGGTATGCTGTAAGGTGGAGGAGGAGGCCACACGAACACAAGGTCTCTCTCCACCTCCCCAGTCATTTAGCAGAGAAGACCCTATGCTTTGAAGCACTACCACCAATCCCTATGACACACTCCAAGGCACTCAACCTCAATGTCATGCTGATAAAAAAAGTCCTCTTGGGAAAATAGTAAATAAAAACCCAACAACTGTGACACAATTTTCTCATTATTTCAGTTACCATGAATTGAAAAACAAACAAAAAAAAAGCAATGATAGAGGTAGAGGTACTACGGGAGGCAGGAGGAGACATGGGCTGAATGCTAACACAGATGTGGCCAGTCCAATGTAGTGACAACTAATTCTGACCACAGTAGGCAGAAGCCAAGCAGCAAAGGCTAGCCAGAAATAATTCATTTTATGGATATAAACAGAGTTTTTGGTAGTAGGCTTTCTTTTAATCATTAAAGCCCATAAGGAATTCAACAAAACTTTATTTTTTCACTCAGAGTAATTTAGCAAAACTGGAACTGGCTCTGGGACATGGTTGGTTAATACATATCACAACTCATAATGTGAAGAAAAAAATGTTCAAAGATTTTTATATCCTCTATGACATTTCAACAAAAAAATTCTCCAGATCGGATAAGAAATTCCTTTGGCCTCCTCAGCTGTCCCAGCACACAGAACCTAAACATTAGGGGTCCATATTTAGTGTCTTTAGCTACAAGGTGAATAGCAAGGCAAGAGTAGGACAAGAGTAGGGCAGGTAATCCAAGAAATTTCTAAACTCATTTCTGGTCTCCACAGTCCAGATCCTAACTCCTGGGCCCAAGAAGGCATCTCTGTTCAAAAGGATGATTCAATCTTGACTTGAGTCCAGAGGCTGGGCATCTTATAGTCTATCACATCACTGACTGATACTGTCTATGGATGTAAGGGACGTTTTGAAGAAAGAGGTGATGAAAATAACTGAAGAAAAAAGCAAAAAATACATCTCCTATCTTTCTGATGCACAAGCCCTTTGGCTGGTTGAAGCTCTACTGTGCCTCAGAACTTGGGTTTTTTATTGTTTCACCCCTCCCCAGCCATACTGGTTAGTCTAATAAAGGCCGTATCCTCTCTCTGCAGAGCTTATCTTTTTGTATAAAACTGTAGACATGCTAGAGAGGTCTGTCTGAAAACAATTTGCTTTCGTAGTGGCTTATGAGAAATGAATTGGTAAGTTTTCAGCTCACTTCTTCCTGAGTAATGTTTGGATATTGGTTCTATTGGGTATAGTGCCCTATTATTCAGGGGCACTGAGTTTAGTTGGAGGTCAGTAACGAGTGGTGTTCCCCAGGGGTCAGTACTGGGTCCGGTCCTCTTCAATATATTCATCAATGACCTGGATGAAGGGGTAGAGAGCACCCTCAGCAAGTTTGCCGATGACACAAAGCTGGGGGGGGTGGCTGACACACCGGAAGGCTGTGCCGCCATACAGAGAGACCTGGACAGGCTGGAGAGTTGGGCGGAGAGAAAC
>VYZM01011056.1:52496-66909 GCA_013398915.1 Dromas ardeola | reverse complement strand
GTTTGTGTATCTATCTATCTATCTATCTATCTATCTATCTATCTATCTATCTATCTATCTCATACTTGTATACTCCCTTTATTATGAATATGCTTATGCACAGCACATAACTGGAATATCAGTTCTTGCATTTCACCTGATTCCCTTCTCTGGTTGCATTCCACATTTAAGGATTAGAATCTCAAATGAATATATAGGAAAGTGTGAGTCAATGACTTTGTTAAAACCCTAGTTACAGAGAAGATAAAATATGTTCTCTTTCTATCAAACACTTACACCTTCTAGCTCTGGTGTACATATTTTCATATCTGAATCAGTTTCAGTAAAGTATTCCAGCTTCAGATTTGTCGATATTGCAGTGACTGTATCAAAATTCATTTTACTCCACATTTCTGTTTTTTTTTTTTTCTGAGACCCTGGCTCAGTTATAATTCTTCTCTGCTAACTGGTGTGGTAACCTTAGAAACAAGGGTAATATTAATGTACAGTTATAAAGACATTAATAATATTATAACTTTAATAAAACTAGCTGTGTGGTAAAGAAAGCAGGAGTGTAATTGATCTGCCGATGCCTAGTGTTGATTATATAAAACCATAGTCACACAACTCAGAGCTTAAACTCCATATCATCAAAATAATGATGCCTTTGAGAAGGAATTTAAGAATGAGATAAAACCTGGATTCTGCAACAGAAAAAAATTAAAATAACCCACAAATGTTTCTTAGGATTGAGGGAGTTCTGTTTGGAATGACCTCAGATGAGATTCTGACCTCCAAAATTCCTCCAGTAAGCCATGTGAGGGTGTACGTAGAGATTTATTTTTTTTTAAGTATGAGTAATTAATCATTTTTGCAGCTTATCAAGAGGATTAGAGTCTCAGCCATTTGCACTTAAAAAATCCGGACTAAACATCGTTGTAAAAAATACCCTCAAGTTTCAGGACAATTCGGGGGGGGCACGGTGGGTCAGTAAACTTAATCACCATTGAAATTCCATAGACAACACCAGGCAGGAGCTCAGATGAAGCTATGATAATAGTCCTTGTGAATGTTAATGTCTTCAGGTGAAATCTTCACCCTGGCCTGGCCTCTTATTACCCTTTCGACTCATTTGTACCATTAAGGAGTCTTAGAAACACCAATACAGCTATGTAGATGGAGTTGAGGAGAAGGAGGGGACAAGGCAAGATTTCCTTCATATGGGCACAGTGGAAAGCAGATGTGATATCTAAAAATTTTCTTTTTTGCAAGGAGGAGTAAGGCTGGTGGGATGAAAACTGACAGTCAGGCGGGAGGGGAAATTCAGAGCTTCAGCAGGAGCCATCTGAAGAGCTCTGCAACTGTCCAAGCCTAGGTTGACCAGGAAGAGAGGAGCAGCCACAGGGAGGGAGGGTGGGAAGTCTCTTTAACCTTAGTGGAGTAACACATTTCCCATGTTTTTGCTGGCATTTGGCCCTCAGNTTGACCAAATGTCAATGATTTCCTTTTTTTTTTTTTTGGTGTGTTTGTTTTGGTAACCTCCATTCACGGAGGAAGTCTGGATCTGATAGCTTTCCTGTTTCATTTCCTACCTGTGTTTTATGAGTGATCATCTTTCCTTGTTCTCAAGCAGCAAGTCTCCATGCGGTTTCCCTTATGAAATTATTTTTGCCATTCATGAGAATTCCCAGCAGAGATACTGAACAGTGAGGGAAAGACTTTTCTGGCAGGTATGAAACACAGTTATGTCTGAAAGCACTGGCCCTGTTAAAAAAAAAACAACCAAACAAAAAAACGCCCAAACATCAAGAAAGGTAGTATGTTGAATATTAACGTATTACCGTATCCTTGAATGAGTAGAATATATTTTGATAATACTCATCTTTCTCTTGCTCACACACATTGTATCTTTTCCTTGCAGTAAGTATTGGAATGGAAAAAATGCCTACAAAATAGAAAAGATTTGTACTATTTTTTAGAGGAAAAATGAAGAAGCACTATTTGGAAACAACTATTTCACATTTGGGTTCAAGATTATATTGGAGTTATGGTTTGGGTTCAGATTCTTTAAACAGCTGGGATCATCTGAAGCTTCTTGGTTTGTTTGGGGTTTTTTTGTGTGTTTGCTTTTTTTTTGTTGTTGTTGTTGATCGGTTGTTTTTTAAACTGTCTTCTGAATCTTCAAAATAACCTGAAATTGAATTAGAAAAATTTTTGAAATTTATTTTTTAGTTTTATCCAACTGGAGAGCGGAGAGAGAGTTATTTTGTACTCATCAGGTGGAGGGAAGGCAGACAGCTCATTTGAGGAGGATGGATCCAGCTGCATCCTTACCCCAATACAAATCCATTGACTTTAGAAGTCTGACCCCTGTTTTACATCACTACGAATGAGATGAAAATTAGATTCTTAATGCACTGAGGAGTATTTGTAATAATGAATCATGTGATGAAAACTTTCTCTTGTGTGTTGAACAAGTAACTGTTTGTGGAGCTCACCCTGTGCCCGCTTTATTGAATCACTGTTTCCTTTGCTAGGTTTTAATATATAGCTACTTCTAAGTGTTAGTTTAATGTAGAATTTGGAATGCTAATTTCATATTTGTGGCCACTAATGGACATAATAAATTATATGGCACTTCAAAATACATTGTTAGCAACAGTTGTGGTACATGAAGAAAAACTGATGAACCCCATGCAAAGAGATATTATGATACTCTTCAATTTTTCTCCCAGTGTACTTTTTCTTACAAATGCACGTCAGGTACTCTACTAAATCAAGTCGTTATTAATAACTCAGGAAATTTTACTTCGAATGTACTGAGTTATTTTTGAGCTAATGATATCGGAAAGAGACATTTTTTCCATGTATTTATTCCTGTTGCGTGGATTCAGAGGGGCCATTTCATATTTCATAGCTGGAATAGCTATTGATTTCCTTCTGGCATGAATTAGAAGTTCCTTTTATCACCAATGGGAGTCATATATTCACATTAAGTTGAGAACAGGCCCTGATTCATGTCCATTTTTCTTCAAGTATAACTGTAATATCAGAAATATACCAGATGCTTTTTATTTTCTTTTTAAAGATATATTCCATTGGAAATTCTTCACAAACTTAATTACTGTTCTTCAGAGATGCTTGAAAAACTCTCCAGGGACCTTTTCCATTATGTTTTTCATAACACGATACAACCCCTTTTTGGCTAGCTAGACTCTTTCTTAGCTTCTAACCTTTCCATTTTGTCAGTTCTTTTCTTGAGCGCCAAAAATTTTGCCTGAGCAATACTTCATCCTAGATTCACACCTGACCGTTTAAGACTTTGTCCAAAAACCAGGAAAACCAATTGAAAAGGTCCCACTTACCCCAGCTGACTATGGATTAGCCTTACATTAGACCTCACGTCAAAATTCAAAGAATTTTGTGTTAGCACGGATGTTCCGTCTTTTCTGAGAATGAAGCAAACGGAAACCCTACATCTAGATATTTATTTATTTTTGTCTCTCTTGTTGATTTTGTTAGTTGTTGAGTCAGCTTTTCCATTGCTACAGTTTCCCCACACTTCATTAAATTCAGTCAAATTCGGCAATGCATTTGAAACTGTTTGATTCGTATATTCCCACTACAAACCATATTGGAAATGTTAGGCTACAACTAGCAAAATACCAAATTATGCTCATAATTTACTACAGTCTTTGACCTAGACCAGTAAGATGATCACTGATTTCCAGACCATACTTTATTTACTTACAATTTATAGCATTATACTGGTTTTAGTCCACTATTTTCTGTTCCAATTCCGTTACAGTTTTTTTTTTTTTAATTTTTTTGTTTAAATCACTTCAGCTTACCAGTGTGATAATTAGACTTGCTTAGTAATGTACTGCAGTAGATGTCAAAAGAAATCTTATCTTTTTAAAATGCTTGTCTGGGACACAGACAATAATCTGAAGTTTGGGAGATGCAGGGTATAAGGGAGGAAGAAGGCCTTTTTTGCTTTCCCCATTTCAGTCCAGTACTATTTGCATTAAGGCAATATCCAGAGGCCCCAGATAATAGTCCGCTAAAGTTGAATTCTGCTTTATGGGCGCAGACAGTCCAAAAAGTTTAATTAGAGAGTGTGTATAAAGTTTGCCATGGAAAGTGGATGGTGACATTTGAAGAGGCTGCTCCATGGTCACAAAGGGGTAGAGTTGAGGATACAGCCCGATTCTTCAAGGTACTGGTCCAGGGCTCTGCCAGTGTCTGATCGTGCAACACCAAGAGAAAGGAAAATGTTCAGTCCATATTTGAACTTATAAAGTGCCACAACATTGTCTCAAAAGGAAACCTCGGCAAAGGTCGGATATCAGCACACATCTCTATATGTCTCCACTTTTTTTCGTAAGAAATTGTAATTAAATGAATGTTTATAATGTATGTGTGTATATATATACTTATTTTTTTCCAACTAACCTGATAAATGTGCATTTTCTCCATTTCTTATACTTTTACTGACATCTTTTCTGATTCTGCTCCATTGATTTTAACTGGTTCTTTTCACATTTACATTTCCATTATTGCTCTTCAGAGAAAGAGGCTGGTAGGTTACAAATGTGGAAACATTCTGTAAATGAACTACATAATCTGCGAATAAATTGCAGTTTCTTCAGAAACACTAAATGAATCATCTAGAAAGACATACAAGAGAGTTCCTATTTTCATAACCTGTATTTTTTATAAACTCATAAATGTTTCAGCCAGCAGACAAGGATGTCAGAATGGAATTGCAACATTTTGCTAAATCATTTTACCTCTTTTTTTTTTTCTTCCTCTTAATTATAGGACTAAAAGCTTATGGTGATTATTATCCTTATAAAAGAACGCCTTTCTCTCCTGTCCTTTTTTCTTCCTTAGTATAAATTCTTACATATTTTTTTCCAGTCTATCAATATGCTTTCCACAAAAGTACCTGGCAAGTAGGAAAATGCATTAGAGCTATTACTTTCCTCAATCACTTAAATTCCTAAACACTGAACTTGTAAGAGTTTCGTGTCCTTTGGGTTATGCAAAGCTTGGTCTGTACCAGAATACAGTGAAGACAAGCTAATAGCACTGTGTTTACCTACTTCTATATCTCTGATTAATCACCCAAAGAGCCCAAGCGATAATCAGATGTAAACATTACTAAAAGCTACTGGTTGGCACCATTTGTTTTGGTTGTGGGGCACCAAAGGAAATGAAGATTTGCTTTTGTTATTTGTTAAAATATATACCAGAATTAGTTCAACTTTTTCCAATCACTGATGATTTATGAGGCTGTATTAAATAATTTATTTTACAGGTGAGCTCTTTTGTTTCCACATACACTTCTTCAGTATCGTGGCAGCAAGTGGTCCAGTTTTTAAGCTATCACTTTACCCACGTGTTTTCAGAATAGTACAGGACATGCCTAGAAAATATATTGGAGATGACAAGTTTATGTGTAAATATACACACACAAAGAAAAATGCCATTTGGTCATACAAAAGTCTTCTTGCCTATTGATTTTAAGAAGATCTGTGCTGTGTATGGCTTCCCTGAGCTCTCGGTTTTGTCCCATGTCTCTGCTCATGTGAGAGGGCACAAGTCGGGTGAAAGCAATGGCACATCCTGCATGAATATGACCATTAAGGTCTAATAAAAGTAAAAGCGATTGAGTGTTGTAGCTTTAGGACCTGAAAAATACATTTCAGGCTTTGCTCCACTGAATCCAACAGTTCACCCAGTGCAGTTGAACCCCTTCTGAAGCTAATGAGTGTCCTGTCTTTGCGAAGGATATGTGATTGTAAATGTGCCTTAGTCTTTTGTTTGCATGTGTAGGTTCTCCATACTTGATCAGTAATGGGTTTTGGGGAACCTTGGGACAGCACTTCAGATGTTTTTATAATGAGAGTGAGATCATGAGTCCAGTGAAGGGAACAACAAAACCAGCACAGGGAAGTCTTATATTTCATCCAGCATAACTTGACTTTTTTCTTCCTTTCAAAAACATATAAACCAACTTTCTTTCCATTCCCAATAGCCCTGACCAGGTAAAGTATTATTTCTATCATCTGTGGGCTGGAAACTTTGTGAAGTTATTCGCTAATGAATTACAGACTGTGCAGCATCTATATATGAGTCCCTTGAAAGCTAATTACATATATATAGCGACATGCACACACTCACAAACACTGTTTCGCTATATGTTCCAGAAATTTGGACTTATAAAGAGCACTCACTTACTCAGGTAGTATTCGAAAACATCAACTGGAATTTCCATTTTGATCCTGTCCAGGATTTAGCCACCTGTACGTGCATAAGCACAGAGACCACCTATGAAGCTCACACAGGGAGATTTATAATGGGGATCACTCATATTTTTTAGCTAAATTATGGTAAGTGGCATTTCTGCTAGAAACAGGTGCATTTATTCTGTCTGTAATCAAATGACTACCCCCATATTCATCCAAAGAATGCCTCTGAGAAACACAATGCTTTTTACGAAACCCAAATAAATGATTTCTAAGAAAAAAGAGACAAGAGAGCAGATCTTCCTCCATGGCTGGTCACGCTCCTTGGCTTCTCAGCTGATGCTGCTGATAAATTCGCTGATAAAATCAGGAGGGACTTTCACAGGGGAAATTTACTTTTAAAGTAGCTATGTAAGACTCAAACCTCCTTACATTGCAGATCTGCTGATCCCTGTTGTCTAACTGTGGTTACATGTGCTGACTCCAGTTTCAAAAATAATTTCTTAATCACTTTTGGCTCATCTTGGTTTTTCACATTGCAAAGCCAGTGCAGCTGTGGAAGGATGGACCAGATTCCATTCTCCCTCACACCTCATCAACATCAATGTTAATTAAGTTCTAGGTTTGGGGCCAAGTTACACCCTGAGACACAAATGGCCTCCAGACTGGGGCAAGGGCTTTTCTCTTTGTGCACTGCCTGGCATGATGTGGTTCACGGATCATGTCTGAGATTCCTGGGAATTACTACAGTAGAGATAATAAGTTGCAATAGTATACCAAGTAAGAAAATTATGGTAATTCCTCCACGCGCACCAGCAGGATTGGTGTCAGCAAGTCAGCTTTGTGTCTGTATGGTACGGTGCCCTGCAGTCCTCGTCTTCTGGCTGCTCAAGCTGGAGAACGTGGTGGAGCTCACCATGATTTTCTCCTATCCTCATGCAATGAAAAGCAGAGGATGCAGAGAAGTGGTTCATGTTCACATGTCATCCTGGGAGCGGGGAAGCACTGCCAGGTCTCACAGCACATTTTGTGACTGCTGAACCTCTTTGCTAACAAGCTAATTCTTCCCTTTAACACAGTCTGCTGCAAGCTACTTCTCTCACTCTGCAAGGCTTCCTTCTTCAGCAAAACAAATGAGCTGCTCCATTAAATGCTTCGGACCCATGATACCTTTCAGGGTTTTGTTTAGCTCAAGCAGACAAGTCCTCATCCCAGTACAAACCTGGCTCTCCCTCTCTGTCTTTCCTTGCAGTGTTACTTGAGTCCCCATTTTGAAATGCCGTAATAGCACGGAATAACTATTTAGTTGAATACAATCACACAATTGTGTGACAAGACAAATGTAATGTAGAGCACGGGGGAAATGTGATCCTAAACTCGGAGCATCCATTCTGCACCAGAACAGTTGAGAGCTATGTAGTTTTTGAAAGCCAGTCTCCTCTTGACAGTTACCTTCAATTAATGGTACACTGCACTAAGTAGAAAATAAAAACTGTGCCATTAAATCCTTTGGTGCAGGCTGGAAGTGTTCCAGGTTGGCTCTAAACTACCCTAAAGAGCCTGTGTTCATATTACATAGTTATAACTTTACAGGCCTAAAAGAATATGAATCAACAGTCATTTATGCTGTCCCCTGCATTTGACAAAGCTTATGTCTGAGACTTTTAATCCTGATGTAGCTAGGATATATGGAAGCTGTTTTGCATTGAAAATATAAACCTGTTCACAAACATCTGCTGCTCCTTTAAAAGCAAATAGCTACTATACAGGTACTCCTTTCATTGATATATATTTCATAGAAAACTATTGAGAGTTTGCCTTGGAAAGTCTTTGCTATGAGCTCTACATTGGAATCCATGCACTTGATACCAGACCCTTTATGTTCTCATACATGGGCTTTGGGTAAGCTACGCGAAGAAGAGCATGATCAGCCAGGATTGCTGAATGTAAAGTGTCCTGGAATCCACCAACCCACCTGTCTCAGCCCCATTACACAGTGGAGGGAGAGGTGGGATCCTTGGGAGCAGCTGTCACCTCCCCACTGTCCCTCCTGACCTACCTCAGGTGGCCTTTGGCCATGTGACTATTTTGACGTACTGAAAGGTCAAGAAGAGCAGCTGTTCAGGCTGGAAAAGTTATGATGAAAGTGTTGAGAGGTGAGAGACCATGCTCTGAAAAAAATCAAACCTTCTGATTTTAATTGTCTCTTTTGGCTTTAGGACTTAAGTCTCCATGAACTAAAGTATTTTCTAAGTTGCAACTTGGCTAAATTTTATCTGTCAAAAAAGTTCAGATATGAAAACACGCTCACAATTATGCAATATCTTTAAAAGGAAACACCTCTTATTAAAAAAAACAAAACAAAACTAAACAAAATGCACAAAAAAAAAAACCACCAAGAAAAAAAGAAAAAGCTAAGTATTTTTTTCCTAAAGAAAAAATATTTTCTTCATGTTTGGCTTTCAAAGGCAGACCAGCTTTTGGGTTGATAGGCATTTGTGAGTTTTTAGCTAGACTTTTCACTATATTAAATGTAAACATTTTATACTGGTGTGTTTAGAACAACTCTAAATATCCTTTTTAATACTTTAAGCACCAAACTGAGGAGGCCGTACCCACTTGTTGCTTGTGCTCAGTCAGATTTTGGAGGTAGCCTTGACCCTCAGAGATGCCTGTCTGGTGCTCAGAACCTTCCACTGTCACAGTCTTCAGTGTCAGATAAGCTGGAACAGCCTTTGGGCTACAGCTTTTTGTGTTTTGTTTTGTTTTGTTTTTTTTTTCTTATTTTATTATAGCTGCAGTAAATATCTATCAGAAAGAAGACAAGATATGAACCTCTCTGAGGCATTGCTGATTTCTAGATGCCTGATCCCCCTCCCTTAAAAGAAAAGACCCAGGAAAAATGTCTCTATATTCATTGGGAGTAACTTGGACCATGAGAAGACACCACATCCTCTCCAAGCCATGGTTTAACATTTAGAGAGAGCAGGATTGTTACCACAGCCCAACTGGATGATCTGGTGCCTGTCCTCCCTCTGAAAAGAACATCTGAGGTGTCCCCAGGGAAATGAAGTACATTTCACTTGAGCATTTCTCATGTGGGACCACAAAGTCCTTCAGACTCTCCCAGTGAGCAGTGTGAAATGTTCATAGCAGGTTATTGTGACATTCACCTTTTCCAGTTTAATTACTAATAAGCTCCTGATGCATGTTTTCACTTTTCCTTACTTTACCAAGGCAACATTTTAGCTTTCCCTCCTTCTTTTTGCCCACCTGTATAACAGCTACAATGATTTCTTCTCACAGTTTTCCCTGTCTGTGACACCCAACGAGTATTTTTGGCAGCTTTGAAGAAAGGCCAGTACACTTATTTCCTTGGGGCACTGCAAGGCTTTACCAACATCCCTCATAATTTTGAGATATTTGGAAATTAACTGTTGAAAAATGAAGTGCAACAGTGAAATCTTATCAATCCTCTCTAGAATGACAGTAGTTTCACTGTATAATGCAATAGAGTTTAACTGCCTTTTTTCCCTAAAATTCTTCAGGCAAACTCTACTTCAACTTCGACCTTTAAATCATTAATAACTTCTACCTTTAATCATTAATACAACTTCATTTGGCCCCAAAATATCCCCACTGTTTAGAGCTTTGCTTCTGAAACACGTGATTATTCAGACCCAAAAAAAGAGAAAGATGTGCTCAATGCACAAGATGTCAAACTGAGATTAAACCCACCAAGGTCTACAAAGCCTGCTGCAAAAATGATAAGTATCTTTGTCAAAATCCCAAGCAAAAACATGTACGTCAAGTGAGATCGTCGATAAAATATGAATATCAGGGTAAGACTAAGTTGTGGGTTAGTTTCAAAGAAGTTTTTTTCCTCTGAGATGCAAAAATTATCTCAAATCTTACAACCCATTTCTGAACACTGCATTTATAAATTCTGATAATGTGTAGTTTCCTTCTATGGCAACACATAACTACAAAAGGTCTGTTTATTAAAATGTATCTGTGCGTTTCTGTGGTTCACTGAGAGATTTGGGGTACTAATTTTATATTTCTAATTTGTCTGCCATTCATTACATGCATACCCACAAACCTACAGCTTTCTCACACTGGACATGTTCATTATGAAAAATGAAACCCTGAAGATGGGGCGTTTGATTCCCACAGAGACATCATCCGCCACAGCATAATTAAAAGGGGTTTGTCTAAATGATATGATGGGGATTTCTCTGCTTGGGAGGGCTGTTCTGAGCTGCAGCTAACCCTATTGTCTCAGCGGTCCTCATGTTAATTCCAGTCCAAATTGTCCCCTGCTCCTCACTCTAACTATTTATCTGGAATGTGGTAAGGTTTAACTTAAGCATTTCTTACAGGTTTATTTGTTAGGCATTGCTTGTGAACTCAGAGTTGTACAACAGAAAACACATAAACAAGCATCAGTTTTTGCTTCATAGATGATGCAGCTAGAGTCATTGGACCTTAGTCTTTATTTATGGGAACAGATCATATTCCTACATCACAAAGTGTTGAAAAAAACACCCGCAGATGTCTATATGATAGTCACCGGGATGATAGTCACCGGGATGATATACCCGGGCATAGCATGAGCTGGAGAATTCAACCTCTAACTGCGACAAAGTGACATTTGTTTTAGATCATTTTAGATCTTGATTCATAGACTTTGGGCAATAGAGACTCTACAACATTATGGGATTAGCTACACCAAGATGTGATGTTCCAGCCTGAGGTGAGTGGCGTACTACAATCAGGGTTAAAAAAAAACAGGGCAGCTTTGGCTTTTAGCTATTTGTTCTTGTTCAGTAACTACAAAAGGTACTGGCATCAGGATGGTCATGACCATGTCAGGTCACTTTGTTCTGATGTTTAGTGTGAGGGGAGGTGAGGGCACTGAGATTCTCCCCATGTGCTGAGAAAAGGTGGAATAAGACGACCGAGTCTTTCCTGTATATGGTCAAATGTGTCTCTGCAGAGCCATATTTTGGTACCAACCCATTTCCCTTATCAGACTCCTTCCAGGTTCTCAAAATCCTGCAGTACCTCTTATCCCGCAGAGGTCCTTCTGTTGACAGGCTTCCTTCCCTTCCCCCTGCCATTCCCCCAGTTTTTCAGTCCTCCGGATTCATTGGCGTTCTTCTCTCTGCTTCCTGGTTGCTCTGAATTTGTCTCCTCTATGTCTGGGTAATCAGCAGCAACAATTAATGAAACCGAAGTATGTCTGATAGTCAGGCAAATATGGACACTTACATTCCCTCTCCTCTATGTATTGTTGTGATTTGGATTTTAACCATAGCCTCAGGTTCCCGTTTTGGATCAATGCGTAGTTCTTCACCAAATTAATGCTGAATAATTAATCAGTAGTAAGAATCCTTGTATCGAGGCAGATGAATTAGGTAGTTGTAGGAATCTGGTTTATTTTGGACTTGCATATCCATTCTAAGTAGCCCATTTTTGGTTCTTTGAACAGGCTTAGACCTCATTTAAATCAATTCACTTTTGAACTGTATAGGACTTTTTGCCTGAATAAAACCCCAAACCAAGCTGAATGATAATTCCAACATTTGTCTTACATGACAGAAAGGAAAGACAGCTGTAGCTCAACTATTTTGATGATTCATCTATGAACTGTACAAGTGTTAACACATCCTATCATTATGATTTCCCCACTCCCACCTGCTTCTTTGCTTCACCCACCTGTTGCATCTTGCCTTCTAGATTGCAAGCTGTTTGGGGCAGGTACGTTGTTTACTCGGTATATGTTTTACAATGTCTATGTATGACCCAGTTTAGGCTTCTAGGCTCTTCTGTAAAATAAAAGTAAAAAATGTAATGAACGTCAGAGATAAGCAGAGGTAATAGTAAGATACTGGTTAGTTTTAGGGTAGTGGCCTTTAAAGTGTATTTTATTTTTTAATAATGATATAATTAATGTGTGATAGTGATCTTCGTGTAAAATCTGATTGGAAAGTAGACACCTGTTGTTTTTTCTGCAAAGTAGTTAAATGAGGTCAGCACTTGAAGTTTTCTCCCCTCCCTTCCCTGCAGCCAACGGTTGACCTTGCCTTGGTTAACATGAGATAACATTACAATGCCTGGTCCCACCAGTGTCTTGTGGTGGTAAATTAACAAGTGTTAGCTATTCACTGGTCACAATGCTGGAGTGTTTCAAGGAGGGAAGAGAAGGCTATCAGCTGTTTCCTTGGTCTGGTATTCCATGGACTTCACCACACAGGCTGACTTTCAAGATGAGCTCTTTTATAGCTGTCTTTCCTGCTTATTGTGGAAAATTTGTAGTGCTTTCCAAAGGTACCACTAAAGACACATCTGCTGAGAGGTAAAGATCCTACCATGAGCTGAATTCAAGCCCTTGCTCAAGAAGAGATGGGCTCATCTGCCTGTTGCGCTCGTCCCCTCTACCATGTATCTGTTTGAACAGGAGCGTTGCTCCCTGTTTGGCAATAGAGTATTTAGCAGGCGCAAGTCATCAATCAAAGCATTATCATTAACAATCAAAGCGAGACATTGGACAGAATAGGAAATTAATCACAAGTGACAAGTGAACCATCTCAGTGCAAGATGAGCTTTTCTGCATACTGAGAAGGAGAATTTTTCTGCTAGCTTTCACAAAGGGAAACATTTGGTTTCATTCTGTTACACCATATCCCCCCACCACCACCTTCCCAGTGCTGTGTAAAGGGAAATGGTGTATGATCTCTCTATTGCCAAATGGTACCAATGCCAAACTTCAAAGTGGTATCAAGTCCTCATACCATCCTACAATAGTGAAACAGGGCCACTATTTCTTGAAGAACTGGGAATTCGAGTTTCCAGTGCTTGGCAACATGATTGGGATAATTTCAGGAGTCATTGTGTCTGAAAAAAATTTATTGTAATTATCACCTTTCTCTTTCCTGCATGGGCCCCTCAACATGTACCAAGAGAACTGCAGTGATTAAAAAGGCAGAGTAATAACTTTGATTTAGTCTGATTAATAAAGTAATAAAGCTGACTGAAACCCAAACAGTTCAGATGAAAGTCCTTCTCAATATATCAACAAGTTGAACTTACGTCACCGATTATAGCCACTTTTTGTTACCCTTTCTCCTGAAATGGAAAATGATTCATTCTTTCATTATGACAGTTATGACCTGAATATCATGCTGAGCTAATTGAAGCTTGCCTTTACGTTAGAAAAATCTACAAGGCACAGAGATAGCGTGTGTGTCTTTCAATAGATGCTGTCCCAACGCTTTTTTTTTTTTTAACCAAAGCTTATTTTACTCCTGTAATTGAGTGACATGAATTTGTACAGAATGAAACTAAATCAACGTATATTCACATTAAGTCACAGAACGCACTTTTAACCAAGAAACATCCAGTATGGTTCTCAGCCGTCCAGTGCATAAGAAATGATGAATCTGTTCCTGGTAAAATACTGGTACAAGAATCCTTATTGCTCCATCTTTTAGCTCGGAGGAGTATGGGGGTCTCTGGTAGATGTTGTAGGATGGTTATGAGGATGGCAGCTGCAGATGTAAAAGCATGAAAGAAGTCATGGTGGCTAGCAAAGGACTTTGAAGATCTGGTAGTCCTTTAGCACACCATCATCTGAGAAGAGCTGGGCAATATACACTTGACACACTTGATATAACATTTCTTTTTCACAGTAAAAGCCATTTCAGCATTCCATGCTCACATCTCTTTTTTAAATGCAAACCAAATGCTGACTGGCACTAAAATGGAAGGGTGCTTGTAATCTTTTTGAGGTGCACTGTGCCTTGAAGGAGAATCCTGATCTAGCTTATTCTCCAGTATTTAGGACCCCTCGCTTTTTGCTGGCATCTTCTCAGATGATAGTAGTGATCTGAAGCACAGGAACATGAGCCCAACATCCAGGGTCAGATCAAAACTAATCTTTCCCAGAATCTTGTGTTCAACAGTGAATGGTAGAAGATATAGAGGAAAAAAAAGTAGGAATAATTCATCCTTTGATAATCAGTGATTTACATCACCTTCAGCTGAAATTATCTGGATCATAATGTGTGATAGCTTTGATAGAATATTTTGTTAATTTGATTAATTTCTTTCTTTTACCTTCACAACATCCTGTGGCAATAAGTTCTACAGCAGCACAAAAAAAAAAAAAAAAATTT
>VYZM01011056.1:926-52470 GCA_013398915.1 Dromas ardeola | reverse complement strand
CATGTGAAAGGAACATACAGTTCATAAATATATAGATCACAGTCATCCTCAGCAGACTCTTTTCCAGGGTAGAGTCCTACTTGGTTTAGTACTTCCTTAGATTTTCCAGCCTCAGATGATGATAATGTTATCTTTTTATAACTGTAAGGAAGAGGATGCTTCAGCCACAAAGACCTACCTTGTTATCACTTCTGGGCTACATCATATCGAATGATAGCCAGAGAGAAGTTTGTTAGAGCAATCAACATCCAGCCTAATAAACACTAAGACCATATTATACCAAGCCTTCATGCTTATTGTCCCGTGACAACAGCATTGAAAGGACTGTTTATTTTTTCCTGGATTACAGAAGCACAATGTTTCTCTGAGTAGCTCCTCCAAACTCTGGAGCAGAAGTTGGATATTTCAAGATTCCTCAGGAGGTACTGTAGGGTTCTTCTGGTTTGCATTTCGCAGGAGATGGGGCAAAACTTTAGAAATCACAGTTACAAACTGGCTTTCCAGCAGAAGTTCAGCTAAGTCTGACTGGGTACAAATCTCTTTCAACAGCTACCTGTGTAGTGAGACATATGGACAATTTCTTAAGGAGCCCACCTCTCCTCCTCATAATCTGCTCCTATTGATAAATTGTCACTAGAAGCCAGAGAAGACCTTAATTTCCATTAGAAAGCATGATACACATTAGAAACACATTAGAAACAGATAAGTGGTTCCAGATCTTAAGGGGATGAGTGCTTACAAAATGTGCACTATAATGCATTTTATCGCTTACATTCAATAATAATAATAACGGTAACTAGTAACTGACCCAGGCAGATCTTTTTTTGAGGCATTGAATTGTTTTAAAGCACTCAGTTATGTTTCAATGACACAGAATTGGGGGGGGCTCATGAAAACACTCAAAAGTGAGGCACATTCCTTAACAGGGGTAAGTTTACCCTTGGGGTCCCTGAGACTGGCAAAAGTGCCTGTTGAAATATAAAATGCCTTTAAGTCAATTGAGAATATCCTGCTGAAAAAGAAAATCAAAGGTTAGGGCAGGGGAAATGTACTGTCATTTTCTGTTAAGGAGCTCATTTTTTGCCTCCTTTTAGAACCATTAGATATTACTTCAGGCACAATTTAATAATCTACATCGGTATCCCAGGAGTTAAGATAGCAAATGATATTATGGCAAAAATGTCTTAAATACAATAAACCTCAGTAAAACCAGAAATGTTGCTTTTTCATCAGATTCCTGAATAATTCAAAAGCTGTAACATCCAATTTTTAATTTTACTTAAATGGGGATATTCTTCCTCCTAAATGACAACAGTAGTTCGGTGTAAGGTATACGCAGTGCAGCAGAATTAGGTTAAGATTAGGTGTTATGTAAGAGATTGTGTAATATAACTCTTTCACGTGTGATTGTGCAATTGTCAGTATTATTTGTAAGCAATTATCCATGTTCTTTGGATGCTGTTGTTCCCATCCTACCTCCCTGATTCTGTGGGTCGTATTCCAAAATCTTCATATGGGGGAGAGAGGTAGGGAGCACGGGGTGACAGAGATGGAGGGAACTCCTGCCATGTTTCACAGCTGAGAGAGCCAGAGCTCTTGACAAATTCATGCTGTTTCCCAATGGATGTGGGCTGGGTGATCCTGCCTCTAGCAGCCCTGCTTAACTTCCTCCCATACCCAAGAATTTGGCTTATCTTGGAAACTCCTGTCCTATGCGCAGGTTGTCCCTCAGCAACATCACTGTCCTGGCACAAGGTGACAGCTGTCATAGATGAGCCACTCATGACTCAAGAGGCACAGCTTGGACATCCTTTGTCTGCTGCTTCATGGACACCATGGACTAAATGCGTAACAACAAGACAGGCTGATTCCCACAGAGATTAAACACACTTAGAGGAAGGATCTGAGATGACCTGAAGTTGTTTTTACACTATTTTTGCCCTCAACATTTGGCACAAGGACTCTGGCGATGGGCTCTGTTGGTCTTTTAAGCCTTGAGCTAAATGGTATAGCACCCTTACTGATTAAGTAGTAAATAATGCAAGTTTACAGGCCAGCATGGATCTGTTTTTTTAGCACACCTGTTGAGGGCCATAAGATAGGCAGGACAGCTGGGGATAAAGGCTGAGAGGTACAGAGGGACATTTGACAAAGCCTGCTTTTCAGGTTTCTGACAGGTGGTCAGGATACTGACTGAGGGGAAATGCTGTTCCATAGCGGACTTCCTGAATTGTCTCTCAAAATGGATAGGATTCATTTGACCAAGTATAGATGCTGACAATAAAGGCATCTATGCCTGTGCAAGTCATTCCAGTTTCTCTTTACAGTCAGGGGAAATCTGGCTGATATATCCTGTGAAGCCCAGAGCACTATTCATCACATTCTCAAATATTCTTCTCAATTAGGTCAGAAGACTGATGACTCTGAGTGCCTGCTTTTCTCCCTTAACTATGTGAGGAGAGCCAGAGAAGAAAAGTTCAGTTACAGATGTCAAAAAAGCATATATATATGCCTGAAATCTGCTGAAATTAATCGTATTCTAATTTTCTATTCCTGTGTCTCGTGTGAAAAGGACATAACAATATAGCCTTACCACTGTAAGGTTCACTACTCAGAAAATCCTAGATTTTTTTTTTCTTACAAAAGCCCAGTTTATGCTATAGGCTATGAATTTTACAAATCAAATAGCAAGTAAAATGACGTACTACTAGGGAAACAAAAAACCCTCTTAAGCTTATTGACACAAACTTTCCTCCCAATTGATGTTATCTCTTTTCAAATTATATTAGATCATATCTTTCCAGGAGAGCAGCCTTGTTAAGTGTAGAACTGAGTCTGATGACACACCAGTTTTACTGCATTTAGCTCCAAAAATTTGAATGGAGATTCTGCTGTCATGATATTGCCATGTAACTAAAGCGAGATGCACATTCATGTCCTTGTTCTCTCTTCAGAGAAATCATGAAGCCTACTTGTGAGCTGAGCTTGCTTAATAGCAAAATATTGTCCAGTTTGGATGGACAGAAGGAAACCAAGAAAGACAGAAAATGAAATAATTAACTTTAAACCTGTAAATGTAAAGTTGCTGGTATTGAGACTAAGCAAGTTATTTCAAAACCACATTCAATAGTCTCCTTCTGTCCTACATAACGCTTCAACATAAGTCCAACAAACCTTGCACCCCCAAATTCCTTCACATACCTTTATAGTGCTCTCCAAAGCATTCAAAACATACCTTAATGAAAAAAATACCACTCTGAGAGGTTGTGCAATAGTCCTTGCACTATTTTTAGCCCTTTGAACTAAAACGGAAGACAGTAACAGCAGTTGGGCTAGATGTTTGTTGTAGGTCCATTCCAACTGAACTATTCTATTCTATTCTATTCTATTCTATTCTATTCTATTCTATTCTATTCTATTCTATTCTATTCTATTCTATTCTATTCTATTCTATTCTATTCTATTCCAATCCAATCCAATCCATTCAAATCCATTCAAATCCATTCAAATATATTCTATTCTAGTAGTTAATACTATACCTTAAGACCAGTTATGCCACACTGAGCTCAATAAAGACCTGAGCTGAGCCTGGAAGTGGCTGGTTCACCCAAGGGGGGACAAACTCAGTGAAAGCAAAGTGTATTCAGAGGTCCAAACATTATTCTCAAGGCACCTCTTCAGCAAGATGAAAGATTTATAGGGGATTGTATCATTCAGCTCCTCAGATTTGTGTGCCACTTCCATAGCATTAACAAGGACCCATTTCCAGGAGACCAGTGTACTGAAAACTGTGCAAAATTCAAGGAGAATCAGGTTTTATAGCTGTACTGACACTCAGGTTATCGATGCATTGAGCTGTTGATGTGCACTTTAACTCCAGGAACATAAAGCGTGCCAAAGCAATATTACACGTGAGAGTTATTCAATAACATGTGGAACGTAAATCTATCCCATATCTCTTTGCATCGAGAACATTAATTAATTGTGTGATGAGAATGCCATTTTCAGCTTACAGTGCAAGCTAGGAGAAACTGTCAGTGATCCTCCTGGCTTTAGTAACTGTGCATTTAGTTCAAGGAAGGAAAAATGAATTTAGTTATTAAATTGGAGGATTTTCTTGATCACTATGAGATGGAGCTGTAGGTAGAACTTACAGTCTTTATATTAGAAGTGGATCTATTAGAATGTGGAAGCCTTTTTCAGGATGAGTATTTTGTCTTGTTTTGTTTTAGAAGACTATGCAAATTCTGGTTCAGATTGTTGCAGAGAGGGGAACAAGACACTGCATGCGCTCTGTGACACACAGTATAGGGAATAATGATACGGGTTCTCCCCACATACAATTAAATCCATCCCTAATAAATCAATTTACAGATGTATGAACCAGAATGAGCCTGATCCTGCAGGTCTTACTTAAAACTCTTCTTCCCCAACGCCATTTCCTTTGGTATGTGAAAACCCAGGGTCAGCAAATCCTTTGTTTGCTACTGCAGATCATGATGATGAAAAGGGTAAAGATTATATCGATCTCAAAAAATATTGAGACTGTGAGATCCTGTAATAAAGTGTGACCTGTAGATATTGTCTGCTAGAAACAGAACAAGAGCACACATGCTTAAATCTTATGAAAATGGCTCCTCACAATTTATGCAGCAATTCCAAATGTAATATACAATAACTAAAAAATCCAGGGTCATTTATTAGCTGGCAAAACGCTGGCTACATATCTTTCTTAGAACAGCACCTTTAATGAACTCTCAATGCTGCAACCTAATTTCGTCATGTGCTAGCGTGTCTCATTGAAGAGAAATCCTGTTGATGTCTGGCTGATCTTTGAAAGCTAGAGATAAGAAATTCTTTGACAATGTCAATAATGGTACAATGAAATAAACCGTATACATGCACCGATAACACTTGCATCTATAGGGGGACCTGCTTAGGAATTTTTTCAATGGGATGCTTTATTGTCAAAAAGTGCGAACTCATGCAAGTGCTTTTTTTTTTTTTTCAGAGAAGTTTTTTTTGTCTAAGGAATTATTAGTCTAAGAGAGGGTGGGGTAGGGCAAAGAGAATGCCGATCACATGCTATTTGCAACAATAAACTGTGAAGATGCTTGTTTGAGTCCCTGCTCTGAATCATATAGTGATGTAGTTTTCTAAAACCAAAATAGATTCTCTAAGCACAAGCTTTTCAATAGCTTTTTAGAAAAGAGAGAGAAACTGAATATTTCTGTTGTTGAATGAAACAGAAAAAATAATTTCCTGATATTTTTCACATGACATTAGGGAGAGGGGCTTTCTATATATACACACTCCTGTGAGCATGTACTGGTAAAAGCACCCTTTTATACCCTACAGGATAAATGGTTATACTCCACTATTAATGTAGAGCCAGGCATAGTTTTCCTGGGGAGCTAAAAGATGACCAAAGCCCTCATAAAATCCACCTCTTCTGCCCTGCAACAGCCTCTCCTGTTCCCATTGGGACATTCCCTATACCCCATCCAGGTCTAAGTCCCCCATGACAGCCCTTCCCAGAGTTTCAAGGACCTTCACACACTTTTATTGTCTTTTGGGTCCACTCTTTGTGGAGGGAGATAGGTACTGGAGGAACAACATCCAGTCTTGAGGAGACTGCTGGGCATTGTCTGCTTAGCGGATGTGTCAGTGCAGTAGAGGACTATGTGGCAGGGTGGAAACATATTTTGCTGGTAGCCTTTAGCCTTTGAATTTATAGACTTAGAATCATAGAATGTGTTGGGTTGGAAGGGACCTTTAAAGGTCATCTAGTCCAAACCCCCTGCAGTGAGCAGGGACATCTTCAACTAGACCAGGTTGCTCAGAGCCTCATCAAGCCTGGCCTTGAATGTCTCCAGGCATGGGGCCTCCACCACCTCTCTGGGCAACCTGTTCCAGTGTCTCACCACCCTCATGGTAAAGAACTTCTTCCTAATGTCTAATCTGAACCTACCCTGCTCTAGTTTAAAACCATTGCCCCTCGTTCTATCGCTACATGCCCTTGCAATCAGCCCCTCCCCAGCTTTCTTGCAGGCCCCCTTCAGGTACTGGAAGGCCGCTATGGGGTCTCCCCAGAGCCTTCTCTTCTCCAGGCTGAACAACCCCAACTCTCTCAGCCTGTCTTTGTAGGAGAGGTGGTCCAGACTTCTCAATCTCTGTGTTAAATCTGCGATGTACTGCACAGGAGTAAGAAACTGAGACCACACAAACTTTCAGACCCCACTGATATGTTACATTTTATTGCACAAATTGTACCAATCCTCTAGCATCTGGGAAAAAAGTCATGAGTGGAAAAAGTGAATTTTTGGGTTGCCACTCTCCAGTCATAAATCATACTTAATAAACATTAAAGTTAGTGCCTAGGAGCTTGTGTTTCCCAAGTTTTTCTGCTGAGATCTACAAGGGAGCAATGCCATGTCTCATGAATGAAGGGATTTTTGTCAAAGAGCTTGGTTGTTTCATGGACTTTGCCCTCAGTACAGCCATATGGGTAAAGCCAAAGTGCTTTTGTATTTGGAAAAAAATGCAAACCCAATCTAATCGTAGAGGCGTTGGAGATAATACGCAAGTCACATACACCCAGGCAGGCTTTCCAGCACACTCAACCAACCTTTTTTTCTTGTGATCCAGGTGCTTCCATTCCAGTTACACAGGTCACCACAACATTTGGCAAGGATGTGCAAGCACAGGCTCCTCGATGTATTTGTGCCACTACTTCAATGCCTGTGTGTTTTACTCAGAGGCACAGTCCTGTAAAAAAACAGATAAAGACCCTGTCCTATCCCTTGAAAATTCCTAAAAAGAATCTAAACGTATTTTTTATGCCCTTAAAGATCAGTGCGGAAAATACCAAAAGTCAGGTTTAAAAAAAAAAAAAAATCTTTTCAATCTATATAAAAAATTTCTCAGTACTGTGCTGGAGAAAATTGTCAAAGTGTTTTTCCTTTGTTTGAGAAGTTTTGTATTCACATATCCCTAGAAATGTTGCTTCCTTGTTGCATATTAACAAAATATTCCTATATTCCAGGAAGAAAAACTAATTCTGGTATTTGAAAAAAAATAATTTTCTGCTGTTGGTGGCTTTTAAAACTGGTGGAGATTTAAAAGTCATGATATTACATGTACAAACATTTTTGAAGGCCAATATCCAACTGATTAGATCTCTGAAAAACTAATTAACTAATTTTCCTAAAACTCCACAGTAAATTAAAGTATTATCCAAGGCTTAAAACAGAAAATTTGGGGAAGGTTTCATTCATTTAAAAAAAAGGCCAAATTATTAATACTTAACAGAGCTTGTTAATTATTTCAGTACGGCAGAGATGTCATACCCTTTAACGAATTATATAAAGCAGTCAATATTTTAGAGTAAATCAAAATTAACTTAGATTATCCCATTATTCTTATCCCATATTTGAAAAAATTGTAACAGTGCTGTTTCACCGGAGTTAATTGTGCTTCACAATTATATAAATAATAAAAGGATTGGAGCTAAGGGTGCTAATATAGTTTTTTAAGTCTGAGTTTGATAGTGCAAGCAGAGCAGTTAATGACATTTGCAGCGTATTTTTTGAAACCAAGTACAGCCTGCTTTGAAATTAAAAAGATCATAAGTTAAATGTCTGAATTTGGCTTTGTATGTCCAGGGACTGATGGCTTCTATTGCTGTTGCTTTTTAAATGCAAGTTACCCTGATACAGAGGGAAAGGAGAAAATCTGATTTCCTGCATTTCAGCACTGCAATGTGTCCAGTCATCAATTGGAATCAGTTGGTTCGTTCTAGGAAATAATAACAGTGAAAAGCAATATTGCAGGGGGCAGGGAAGTTTTTTAAATAATTCACCAAAATATTGAAGTTCACATGCAAGCTTTGAATACAGAAAAATATTTGTCTTGTAGCTGGCTACGAATAACAAGAACAACTAAATTTTCACAATGATATTCATTAGCCTCTTCTTTAGTTTCCCTCATCAGGAATTCAGACTCATTAGACTCAGGAGGTGTCAAACTCCTTGGATTAGTTTATTCCTTTTACATGAATTATGCTGATTTTTGCTTTTGTTGTCTCAGAATCTACTCCTATTTGTGGTATAGTTCCCTTTTAACAATACTTCTTTTAAAGGGCTTTTTGTAAGGTTCTCTTTCTGGGAGGATTTATCAATGCTTTTTGAAACATGCTCAACAATGTTTTTTTTCTAGATACAGGTAAGAAAAACTACTGTTAAATGTTATACTAAAACCTATGAAAAACTTCTGTTAAATGTTATACTAAAACCTAAGAAAAACAGAAACCCCACCTTGCCCACCATAAAAATAGCAATGGCATATTTAAGGAAATATTTGCCAGGGGAAGCAGAATGAAATACCTTCCTTATAAAATGTCATTTTGCTCGTACAAGGGCCAATCTGTTTCATTTGTTGATGCTCACATTAGGATCCATTTGATTTAACCATATCTTCACTTTGGAGGAAAAAATGCAATGCGTTATTAATGCCTCATAGTATATGAGAAATGAGTATATGAGTCAATATTGCTCCAGTGCTGTGCATTATTAAGAATAAGTTAAAGTAGGTCAGCACAGCACATGAAGCTAAATAGACTAATAATGCATTCTATGGGTAGACATTCATCTACCAAGGAGTCATGCGTTATATGCTGGCACCAACACAAGATAAGCATTTTGATTTGTGGATTTTCAAGATCGCATTTGTACTGAAAAAAGAAACAGCGTCTTCAGTTCCTTCAAAATTCACCCTCACTTTTATTAAAGGGGAATAGCTGGGTCTACTTTTGCTCAACATTCAGGGGTTTGCTGGGGAGTTTTTTGGTTTGATTTTTCAAAAGCAAAATCTAGTTAAGATACATAAGAAAGGAGATGAGACGATAAATGAAGCTCGCAATTAAATATTTCCCTCAAGTGTTTGCAAGTTAATCACAGAAATTTTGTAGTAGCTCATGAATGCTGGGACAGAAAACAGACTAAAAGCTGAAATGAAAGTAATCACTCTGGGTTTTGTTCAAATTAAAAGACGTGCCGAAAAGCAAGCTACAGAGCACCAAACAAGGAAGAGTTACAAAGTGAAGGTTACTTGACTCGCCAATACTGCATTTTAAGCACCGGTCAGCGCAAAAATGTTTTTTTAAATTGTCATCAGCACCCATTCAGGGAAATTCCCCTTCAGAAAGTATTGGAAAGTAATAACATGGCATTCCATTGCTATTAAGTCTCAAAGTCCACAGATCACATCTGTTTAGGTTACAAGTTAAAACTAGGTTATCATGCTCAGGTTTTTGTTTTCTTTCTTAAGTATCATTCATCATCAATAGGAAAGATATTATAATTGAAAATTATCCTACAGTTCTGTTCCTGATCTCTGAGCCAAGAGCTGAGTTGTCTCCCCAGAGCTAACAGTACTAAAATGCAGTTAAAATGATCAAGTATGAGTCAAATACACAAAGAGAAATATTTATTAAGCAAGGAGGTGCCAGCCTTTGATGGACTTAGACTTTAAGCAGTGTGCTTCACTCTCTGTTGGCTGCGTTATAAAACCAAAGGGGAATATCTCCTCTTTTGTTTGTTTTTAAAGGATAGATTTAGAGCCATTAAAGTTAAATTTTAAGCGTGCTTGCTCCATGTTTTCTCAAGCACCAAATAATCCTCTGGACTGTATTCATTTCCACAGACTAAAAACTGTGATTGTTGTAGGGAAGGAGTGACCACCATGCAGCTCCTTGACCAACATACAGCCAACCATGGTTCCCAAGCTGGGTTCTGCCCCCTGGCTTTCTGTACCTGGTGGAGGAGTGGCCCCTGTCGGAACTGCTGCTGCCAACATTAATTCTAGGTGCTTCACCTGGGCACTTGCTGCAGGATTGCTCTTCTCTCACATTAAGTAAGAGGGAGCTGGGGAACCACCATCATCTCTGTCCTGCAAACTGCACCTACCACTTCAGTTCAACCACATATGGGTTGACTTTTGAGACAGGTGAGAAAAAAAGTCCATGAAAATCAATTTCATACATGAAAATAATAGAATTCATGTATTTACCCTGTGTTGAGTGTCTTTTGTGTCTAAATGAATTCTGCCAATGGCTGCCCATCATCTAATTTTGTTGTGTCATTAACAGCCTTGGAAACAGCACAATGCAGGAAATGGAAGCCTGAAGTGATATCAGGATATCATATTATGATTGTTTCCCAGCTCTAAAATCAAGTTAACAAAGAGGAACTTGCCAAAAGAATTGGACACTCCCTGGTAGAGAAAAACACAGGATGAACTCGGTGCACTTTCTTAGCAGAACATACTCTTGCATAAGTATTTAATGATTCAGGTATATTGCTTAAAGATGAGCTACATACAAGAGGAAAACAAGAAATCATGTGAGATTTTCTCCTGCTTTGTTTGTTTCAATATATGAGTAAACAACAAAACGTGTTGTTAAGTATTTAATTTTAGTTTTGATTTTTTCCTTATTTTGCATATATGCAAATAACAGATGGCTGGTAGAGAATAAAAAGAAATAATAACATAACCAAACACAAGACAGTGAAAGATAAACATTTTAAATTCATATTTTTAAAAATATTTCTGTGTATTCCATGTCTACTAAACGCTTGGACACAGAACATCTTTGTTGTATGTTTGTAACTAATCCCATGTTTGATTTTTCAATTAAAGTGCTCCAAAAGCACTCCAGAAAAGACATGCTGACGCTCCTCAACCTCTAGGAAAATGCAGTCTTAATGTTTCTTGTATTTCTTAAGTTGAAAAATATGTGTAGAGAAGTCTTGTATTAAAAATATCTAAGATCAGTCAAATTAAACTGTGCCTGAAAGTTCCTTTCCACTAAAAAAAAATAAAAAAGGTGGCATAAAGGACAAAATCTGCATTCTGAAAAAACCTATAGTAAGTTAACCTAATTATGCTCAACAAAACCAAAGTAAGCATTGTAAATCTGCCTTGAAATACCAGTTTACTCGTATGTATTGCTTTACAAGGCACTTTTTTTATCATTTAGGTAAACTTTGCAAAACTACTTCAACATGTTTGTGTTTTTTTTTAATATAGAAAGAAGAATTGTCCCTTTTGAGTATGTCTTGAGAACACATTATTATAAAACAGCTTGGAGAATATGGGAGATGGCTTATCTTGCTATATTTAATAGGACAATCTTAAACTGTAAGCTCTGGTTTTGCAGTAAGAAAAACAGATCTCCTGCCATCATGTGGAATGTAGCAGTATCTCCTTTTTGAAATGATCTGACGTTTGAATACCACGACAGTAAATACATCATGCCAGCGACATTTTTTTGTGTCTCATTTGAAAACTGAACCGTGATTACAGAATGTGAACATTTTAGGGGGTAGTGTCCTAGCCCATCTTCAAAGAAACATCCTCTGTGATCGCGATGGGGGAGCTCTGTGGAGGAAGCTCTGGTAAAATGGACCCATTTCTTTTAATTCCTGATGTCAGGAATGTTAACTTACAGGAACGTTTTGAGACTCCTCCCCACAGGATTGTGTCTACATTATGTGTCTCATTGACTTCAATGAAGTTTTACCAGGAGGAGGTTTGGTTTATACTGCGTACTTGTTATAGCTATCAGACTATTTGAAAACATGCCAGGCCTGATACTTATCTACCGGTGTCACTTATATCATTTTAAATCCACAGAGCAGAACGAAGCCAAGCTTGCCTGTAGAATATCTCGACCAAATTCCAGAGCCTTTATGCGTGCAAAATGTACATCTACACAAATTTTGCTGCCAGGGCTGCTGGACTTTCAAAGGAAATGCACACTTGCTGGCCATCCAGTTAAAGGCAAACAGCATCCCAGTCTAAACGCAATGCAAGTCTTCAGTGTGGAGAGATTGGTTTTGATGGGAAACAAAATGAAAATAGCACGTCACTAGTTATCAGGTCAATCACAGAATCACAGGGTGGCTGAGGTTAGAAAGGGCCTCTGGAAATCACCGTATCCAGCTTCACACTCGGAACAGGATCAACTAAAGCAGATTGCTGAGGGATGTGTCCAGTCAGGTTTTGAATATCTCCAAAGATGGAGACTCCACAACCGTTGGATCTCTTTTGACCTTGATCTGTTTTGACCTTGGGTGACCTTAACCCAAATTTTCTGACTTTCTGCTAGTGTAGGTCTTTTTCTAGGCCCCAAATGATGGGGAATTCCTCTGCTTTGCCCAGTGCTTTATCCAGATAGTTTTTGGCTTAGTTTTAGTTTTTCAGTACTGGGATATTGTTCTCCCCTCTATTTATCATTGTATTTTTTCCCATCGCTCTCTGTGGTACTTTCTCCTTTCCCTCTGAAGTCAGTTCTCCTGTTTTTCCTGGTAGTACCTCACTTACCCTTCTTGTTTACAGCCTGATGATTTCCTGAGATGACTCAAAAGGGTCGTCTTTGCACAAGGTGAAGGTGATACACGAATCCTAGAAATAGGAACTCTTGATAAAATGAGAATACTGTCTTCCAGCTATCCCTGAAATTTCACATTATGCCCTTCATTAAAGCTGTCACTTAAGAAAGTGACTGTTAGAAAATCAACGTACGGCAACATATTTGCTGCTAGATCAAGTTGCACACCTAGGTGTTGGAAAGCAGAAGATATCCTCATTCTTACTTCTCTCTTTGAACAGAGCTGACCACTTCAGCCTTTCTGCTGTGCAACTGGAGTTTGTGGAAGGCTCACTGGGTACGGATTTCGTCAGACAAGATGATTTTCAAAACATGTCTTAGAATGACCAAACCATGGGTTAATTCATCTTTGAAAAAGAAGACAGATTGGATTGCTGCTCAATACAGTGATTTTCAGATTTCTAAGACCCAGTTGAGATGGAATCCTGCCTCTTAGCTATAATAAAAGAAAAGACACTTACTTTACAGAGTAATAAAGGAAATTGTCATTTTCCTTAGAAATGTCATTCCCTTTTAGACTAAATTCTGGAATAACATTGTAGAAGTTATGATTGCTGTCAGATATATGGGGAAAGTTATTTCTAAGTTTTACAGTAATTCCTATGGCAGATTTAGCTTCCGAAATAATTTGAATCTCCCTTGTTTTCCTCTCTTCCTTCAGAAAGGTTTAATTTCTCTTCATAATGACTGACATACCAGTGCTGTTATGTTTTAATATAAAAATTTTAAACATTTCTAGGATAATGCTAATTCAAAATATTGTCAATCTTTTAATAGAGTTCATTCTTGAAATGATTTACATTTTCTTTTTTTCTTCCCCTGGTCAAGTGCAGGTGGTCAAGTTGTGTAGGGTGAATAAGAAATCTTTTACAGATCAATCAATTTTACCTAAGGAAAGTTGGAAAAAGACGTAATCCATTGTATTTTTCCAGTAATAGTATTCCGAGTGGATAAGCATTAAACTAAGAAAAAAGCTGTATTCACCCATAGGAGAACTTGTCTAGCATTAGGTAGCCAATAGATCTTGCACCTCACAGACACCCCCTGCGCCTGTGGATTTCCAGCTGTAACTGTCTATAATATTGCTGCAGTCCAAGCTGTGGTTTGGATAATAATGGGATTAATGCAACATAAAAGTTTTCCAGACGCATGTTTATTTGTCACGCATCATATCGAATACCCTTCAATGACAATTTAACATTGGACCAATTTTCTTGGCCATGATGTGATGTTTGCTGCTTTTGTTGCCTCTGTAAACCATTTGTGAATTCTTCATTCGTTCCATGGTAACAATGATTTTATAGGTGTTGTCTAAGGAGTCTTTTAGCTATGGGGCTTTAGATTTCTTCTCTGTAAAGGGGGATGATTCTTAGTCCACAGGATTGCTGTGAAGTCTAAATCAGTTGTTATTCTTGGCTTAGACTGTAGCCTGAGAGGTGTCCTTGAAGAAGTCTTTTTTTTTTTTTTTTAATGCTGTTAGTGTTAAATATTATGATAATTCATAGGTCAGATCATGAACACTTTACTCATGCAAAATTTAAATTGACTTAACTTCTGTGGTTATGTCTGAATATCAAAAATGCAGTATTATTTGGATTTGTTATTTACAGTGAGAAATACAGTACATATTTAGTTGTGTGTTTCTTTAACGGAACCTTGTGAATTCTTATCTATTTTCATGTGTACACTTATTTATTTCAAACTGTTTATACAAGATAACTAAAATGAGTTAGAAAGAAAAAAAAAATCTTGCATGTGTTTAAATAGACCAATGTGATGCATTGGCTTTCTACAAATACAAACAATACAATGAATATGTAGACTTCCTATTACAAGTTCAAGTGGAAAAGCAACACAAGACCAAATTAATCAGGTCTAAAATTCTTTCTGCAATCTGCTGCCAGACAAATGAGGTTCCTTATGGCCGATGTCAATGGTATTCTAAAGTTTTAAAATCAATAAACAGGCTGTAAAATTGCATCTGTAATCAGGATAAGGAACACAAACATTTACAGAGTAACATGCAAACATAACAAAATACTGCAGCCGGCTAAAATTGAATGAGACGCCCTGTTCAGATGCCATTATTTTTAAATGCATGTTTAATTTAGGATCTCAGCTGAGATAAAATGCAGGCAGAGCCATGCTAAATTGGTAATACAAACTGCCTGAAGATATCTCCAGATTAAGCCACCTATCCACAATCCATCTATAGTAAAAAATAAATTAAAACTAAACGACAGAATTCAGGCTTTTTCGTCTTTTTTTTTGCTTTAGTATTGTACATCATTGTTGAAACATTCAGAGATAAAGTTTAGCATTGCAGACAGCTGGTTATTATTTAGACAAGCTGCGGAATCGGCACCAGGAAGTTCCCAGGTAAGCGTGTGTCTTAAAAGGTCTCTATGTGTTGCAGCAAGTCACTGCGAGTGAAATGTTTTGGAGCGCTCTAGCAGGTGTTTCGGGAACACATTGTTATTTAACCTAGAGTTGCCGCTCTGTAATCTGGCCAGTTTCCTCACATATCATGTAACGTATGACTGATCTTTCCAGAGCTTGGGGGAATAACCCACAGCAGCTTGAGTTAACAAAACAACAACAACAAAAAGAGACACAGGAAACAAGCCCCCCAAAACGGGAATGGGAAGGTGAGTGCAAGGAATGAGGTGGATGATGTGTTCTTTGGGATAAAGCAGAAAGGATGAGGGAAGACTTACATCTCTGGAAAAATGAGCTGCCTCTCTAAGGAGTAGGGAAAGAGTGAAACTTGGGGCACAGAGGCATTATTTAAGGAAGATCTACCTTTTGTTGTTGATGTCTTGGGGATAGATGTGTGGCATTCAGTTCTTAAAAGGAAATACTGAGTTAGACCAAAAAGAAAATTGAAGAGAAACAGTGTCTCAGTCTACAACTTGATGTAAATTCTTCTATTTTCAGGGGAATTTTCATTGTGATTTGTGTTTTACCTCCAAGTCTCATCTCCTGGAAGCATGTGATTATGGAAGGATCTCAGATTTCAGTACAATAGAAAGACTGAATCCCTGAAGTGAAGGGTGGGTTTGGTTTTTCAAGTCCTTGCTCTTCCATGAGTTGTTTTTCCATTCTGTGCTTCAATTCCCAATCTGCAAAATGGGAATGAATGTACTTGATTTCCTCATTGGAGTGATGTGAAGATAAATACATTCAAAAACACACAGTGCTCCAGTAATCTATTGCATACTTGACTACCATAAAAAAAATTATTAATACAGGACAAATGAAATGAAGCTTAAAGATGTGCCTGTACCTGAATACCCCTAAGGGCATAATAATCAAAAGCCAAATGAAGGAAATAATTTGATGTCAATCTCGCACATTCTTGGAACAGGATTCTAGGGGTTTTTTTGACGTTACTGGTTGAGAGGATTGCCATCAAGAACTGTGTATAAGGTATGTCTACATGTTAGTTGCAAGTATAGTGTTGAGATACCTGGGTTTGCTTTAAGCAGGCTAAGGTTCTAACCACTTTAACGTGGAGCTCTGAGCTGGGTAATGCCTAGGTGAAAAATTGTGAAAAAATGTTCCTTTGGTAGGAAAAGCACCAAAGAAAATATGGTTTCTCAATACTACTGTACTTCTTGTAAGGAACATCTTTGGTACAGGTTGTTTCCAAACCTGTTTTGCATATTTCAGTAATATGTCACAGCAATAGACAGTGTCAGATAAAAGGAGGGAAAAGTGCGACCAACTGAGTGTTAGGGAGAGAGAAAAGGAAGACAAGGGAAAAAACGTATTTTAGGAATGAGCTGAAATATATTTGCAGAGTTAGCAGGGGACAGAGTAAGGGTATCATAGACGGGAGTTCTTTTGCTGTAGCTACTGGGAATGACACATTTGGATGGATGAGCAAGGAGTGTGGAAGAGATATGATATGAGGGAGGCAAGTAGCAAATCTGAGAATTTAATGCAGTGCCTGGGATTTACCACATTTACACTGAGGCGTTCATTTAGGCTTCTTGTGTGTTCCTTCTGTTGTCACCAAAGAGTTTTCTATTAGAAGAGAGATATCCATGCTTCCATAGAGTGATTCAGATGCTAAAAAGGCCTACAAAGCCTGACCTATCTTTGCTGTTAGTCTTGCTGTGACCTGATGACCTCCAAAAGTCCCTTCTAACCTAAATGGGACAGATGTAATACCATGATTCTTCAAACTGCCATCTGGATTTATCAACTCTTTCCTCTGATTGTCTAGAAAGCTAAAGAGAAATGCTTCTGGTAAACTCCACGCATAGGACAAGAGGTAATGGGTACAAACTTGAGTGTAGGAAGTTCCATCTCAACATGAGGAGGAACTTCTTTACTTTGAGGGTGGCAGATCACTGGAACAGGCTGCCCAGAGAGGTGGTGGAGTCTCCATCTCTGGAGACATTCAAAACCCGCCTGGACGCGTTCCTGTGTAACCTGCTCTAAGGTGACCCTGCTCTGGCAGGGGGGTTGGACTAGATGATCTCCAGAGGTCCCTTCCAACCCTATGATTCTATGATTCTATGATTCATAGGGTGGAACCTGGGCCAAGAAAAAGGAATATTTTCAAAATGAGTAAGAAAGGTGGTTGATGATTACACATCGGTGGAATCCTCCGATGAGCACTGTCATTCTAGAATGCAAGACATCCAACCACCTTAAAAATAAATAGGATGTGATTTTCCTAGGATAGAATGTCTTCTAGAAACTTAAATTAATCTCACTCATGAACATTTTGAAAAGATGTCTGATCTCTTTTGTGTGCTTTTCTGGAGAAAAACCTTCACATGTGAAAATACCAATTATTAGCTGGGATGTGTCAGTGTTAATCCATCTTTATGACAAGATGAAATCACATTATTTGCTAGTTATATTAGACAAGAGAAGGCAGGGGCATACTGACTTTTTTTAGAACTAAAATTCAAAATTTTCCATGGAACAGGAATAGAAAAATATTTATTTTTGAAAATGCCATTGAAAGTTGAGATTTGTGAATTTCTCACTGGGTAAGAATTAAAGTTTCCTACCAGGTCTTTACTTTATCTTGTTTAATGTAACTAGTGACTAATAAAACTTATCTTGTTTAATAATGGCTGAACTAATTATCCCTATACATGTTTAATCCTTTTTAAAACCTGCTAAGCTCTTGGACTTGCAGCTATCATGTGGCAATCAGTTCCGCAGGTCAATTATCCATTGTGAAAAAATGTCTTCCCTTTTATCGTCTCTGAATGTCTTGCCATCCAGTTCCATAGAATGCTTCATTATTCTTGTAATATGAAATGGGGTAATTGGGAACAACCAATTTCATGATCTTTATCATATCCCTCATGTTTGTTTATCCTCTTTCTTTCCCAATCTTTATTTCATTATAAGCCTTTTTTCTGAGCCTCAAATGTTTCCATTACCCATTGCTAAGCCCTTTCTTTGCTCTGTTTTGATGGTGACAGTAAGTTAGGCTCAGAATTCTAACATTTTTCTCACCGTTTTGTTGATAATCACATAAATTGCAATGCTGCATTTGTCACTGTCATTGACTAGTCTTATGAATGTTGCAGCAGTTATAATTAATGGTTTTACTCACTGTCCTAAGTTGCTTAGCCCATATGCAGCGATTGTTATTAATAAATCACCACGTATCTACAGTTATGTCATTGGGGAGTTGTTATTGTTTCCTTTTTCTAATTAAAAGGAAATAGTTCAGGTAGTGATATATTAGCCACTAGAGATGCAGAAAGACTAGAAAACTGCGGTGTTCATTGCTGCAGTGTCTAACTTTGGCTGCTGACTGGTGTATGCAGCTTCAAAGGGAGTCTATATTCTCCCTAGGCAAGCTCACAGCACAAGGCATGCATCTCCTAAAATTAGTTTCACAAACCCAGTGCACCACGCTGAACATACCTGTTAGATATGGGATTAGAACCCAAGTATTCCTATTCTGCCTATGCTTAGAGTTATTATCTCTTCCATAAGAGCAATGAATATTTAATTAAATGGAACAGATTCATTGGAACAGATTGTGAGACCCACAATCTCCTGGACTATCTTTTGGTGGTTAGGGTATTCTCCTGGGAGGTAGAGAAATAGAGATGTGTTTTCAAATCCCCTCGGGAACAAGAGAAACTTGCACCTGGGACTACCCCGTTCCAGCTGAAGCCATGAGACTTTTGAATAAAAAGAAGTCAACGAGCGGGTTATAAATCTCATTTTCTTGGATGCATTTCTCTGTGCTCTGAGAATGCTTCTGGCTTAGGTCCTGCGAGCCAGATAGGCAGGGAAACCACCTAGTTTACAAATCCAGTCCGCGGTGGAATGAGAATAGGTGTGGAGCACCTTGGCAACATGAGAATCCTGCAGAAGTGTAAGGGATTTTACTGGAAGAATGGTAGCTGTGGTAACTTTACCAGTCTGGAGGTGTAATGGGAGGTGAGGTTTGTTGGCAGTCAATGTCTTTATTCAGACCAACTAATATCACTGGAAAAAACAGATAACTGTTTTAGGCAAATAAACCCCAAGCCATTTTTTCAGGCTTGCAATAAACCCAAGAATGTTTAATGCAAATGACAAACTGAGAATGATTATTCTATGTTTAATAACTTTTGTTAAACACACTTGTCTAGAGGAATGGTAGAAACTGATGGAAACAGGTGTCTACAGGGTTAAGCAAAATTAGGGAATTTAGAGGTTCTAAATGATGACCTTTGGCTCCTGAAGAGTTTTCAATGGCTGTGGTTTTGACTTTTTAATGCAGTTTCTCAGCAAACGTGTTACAGGAAGTCAGTAGCTGCACCAAGCTAAAAACATTAATCAGTGCTGTTTAGCGTTCCCATCCTCCACGAACATTAGGGACAGCACAGGGAAGGATGACGGTTAGAAGCAGATGGTGAGTAAACTGTTAAGAGTCCAACTTCATTAGCATTGCTTTGATAGATTAATGGTGCCCTGAAATCCTGCCAGGCAGGCTGTTGCCAAAGGTGCCATCTGCGTGGAAAAGCATACACATCAAGAAATTCAACAGAAAAAAAAAAAAAGAAGAAGAAGAAAAAAAGAACAACTAGCTCCATCAGTCACACCTCAAGTTATTTCCACCCACCATGTGCTGACGGATAACCAAAAAGTCAATAGTAATTATAATAATGTTGAATTACATTAAAAAAGAAAAATGATACCTGAATGTCATGCTCTGTATTTTCAAGCAGTGTGTATTTTCAAAATTAACCTAATCATATCTTCTCTTATTATTATTATATTGTCATCAGCAACATCAGCATCATTTTACTTATTATTTTTACCATTAGCTGCAATGTGGACACACCTGGAAGGCCAGTCGTATGACTTTGCATTTCAGTGGTAAGAGGTAAGCCTTGCCCCAGACAGCTCCGCAAAGGACATTTCAATTCCATTCTAGTTAGTATTTAGCTGCAACTGAAATTGTTCCTATTTAATTCTAGTTCAAGACAATAGCTGTTTCATAATCAGTTTTTTAACCATGGACTAGTTTTGCATGGTTCACAATCAGAAAATAGAATATATAGAAAAGGGGGTGTTTCAGGTGGAGAAGAGATGGCCAACGCTTCCACTGGAGGGAGGTTGAACCTCCAACACCAGCTCCCCTGAGAGATCCTTTACATTTGTTGTATAACGAGCTTTTTTCTCACTCCCTGCATCTGTCTGAGGGGATTGAAAGCTTTGGCGTTGCACTGGATTAGGAACATGAGTGGAATCGATGTTGTGGTGGGCATGTAAGGGATGTCAGTTGGAAGAGCTAAATACCTCACCATTCTACCTTGTTCACTCCACCTGCAAGAAAATCTGTTCCTAAACCTGACTCATTTCTGTATAACAAGATACAACAGTGAGATTATTGCAGGAACCTCATCAGGCTTGCAGGGTTGCAATGTGTTACCTCTGATAACAAGAATCAAAGACCCAGCCCCTTCCCTCTGGAGCCAATTTGTAGAGCACTCACCTGCAGTGTGATCAAAAAGACTGTGGGCTACATGAGTCTGTAGGGTCTGTAGAGCTGCCCAGCCTTACGGTGGAGAAGCAAGGACAGATGTTGTACAGGTTGATACCCCGTGTGGAAAAAATGGGGAATGCCGAAGGACAGGAATCATAGAAGCATAGAATTGTCAGGGTTGGAAGGGACCTTAATGATCATCTAGTTCCGACCCCCCTGCCGTGGGCAGGGACATGTGGGCAGGACATGGGCAGGGAAAGCTGCAGTGTGGCAGTTGGACCTTGAAGACAGAAAGGACACTGTTCTGTCACCTAAACACAGGTATCTACTGCTATTCGATATGTGCTAGGGTATTCAAGGTGGATGGCAGATGAACAGCAGATACATGATCTGTGGGAGACCATCACCTGACTGACATATCAGCTGGAGTGGTGCTATACCCTTGTATATCTCAAAACATTTAAGCAACAGAAACAAGCCCAGATGAAGAATATCTTAACACCAGGCTCAGATATCCAAGTTAAGGTGTCTCCATTTAGGTGTCTATACCAATTCGTGTTTAAACTATTTTTTGTCCGTATGAGAGTGATCCGACTGATCAAATGTAAGCATGTGATCCAGCTGCTTAACCATGGGCTTCTACTGGCATTCATGATACCCTAGGGCATCAGGAAGGGCCTGAGAGAGCCTGAGGGTCTCCTATAAGTCCTGGATCAAATATGCAAGGCCTACAAACATATCTCAGATATGCCATGATGTCTCAAATGGCACTAAATGACCGTATGGGCAACTGAGTCAAGTCTGTGTGCACATAATTATACCTCTAAATTTAGGTGTCTGAATTTGGAGCAGAATAACATCCGATGAGGCCTTGTGCTGAGCAGACCTCCGACAGAGGACTCTGGATTTTTCAGGAAACAAAACCCAATCCAACCAAACAAACTACAACCAGATTTAAAATTCTTTAGTCAGGCAGGTAGTATTCAAGGGGAAATAGTGCCCAAAGCTCCTGACTTTCAGTCCAAACAGGTAAAAATATATGCCAACCTTGTATGAAATGCTGAGGAATTCAACACAAACCCAACCTACATTCCAATAGCTTCTAAGCAAAATTTCAATCAGTGGTGACAACAGAGGGAAAGAGCAGATGAAAAGGGAGATACCAGCAAAGGAGGGTGGTGATATTGATGGCATATAATTATCTGCAATATTAGCAAAGGCTGGGCAGGTGGGGCAGTCTCCATTACAAATGTTGGCTGTGTTTAACATGTTGGTGAAGTCTGAGTCACTTGCACAATGTCGACTGTGACTTCAAGTCAGTTTAGACCAAGCTCAGTTGCATTCAAGGCTTAGGTCTCGATTCTCCACCTTGCTTAAGAACGTTCTCAGATCCCACCAGCCTCAAACCTAGTTAAATCCAGGTATTAATCACAACTAGCTGGCATGATGCTAAATACAGTTTTTCATGAGTCGTGGTCAAAATCCCTGCAGATAGTGTCAGACTTACAAAAAATTTGCTAGGAAAGAAAACACACAGAATGTCCAAAGTTCATGTTAATGTTGATTCACAGCATACTGATTTTCCAAAGAAGCAATAAATCTCTTGTGGATTTAATATTTAGTCTGACCTATCCTTAAGAACCATGAAAAAGAATTGAAAGGAATTAACTATACTCCATTACAGTATTCTTTCAGCAGTGTTTTTGTCTGCATGTTAAATTAGCAATGCCTGTATTTTTTTTCATTTATTTTTAATATGGACTAGCCTAGACTAAGTCTAGCTTTGCAATTTACATACTCCATTGTTTGTCTATAGAAAGCCAATTTAATTATTTTTATATTTTTACCTATTAAGGTTCTTTTTACTGTTAGAATATAATTTCTGCACGTACTCAATTTAGTTTGCTAACAGAGTCCCAGAATCTTCTTGATATTGTGAAATCACATAGAAAAAATATAGGTTCGTTAAACATTAAGAGACAAAGGAGAACTGAGAACAAGGGTCTGATATTCTGTGTAGCTCAGGCTATTAAGTTTACCTTGGCTATTTTTATATTGTGTCTCATAACTGTCATCATAGTAAGGGATCTCAGTCCTATGGAATCTAAAACCCGGGCTGGGGACAGGGAGGATTTGGACTTATAGGTGAGTATGACTTGGAACTGCTGCAGTGAGTCCTGTTCATATCTGTCCACGTGCCACTTTTTTCATGGTTCTCAGCAATGTTTCAGGGAGATCTCAGCTGCTTACAGAGTCTCCGTTTGTGGTCAAGCTTAGTAATAGAAAATGAAGGTGCTGCTGGTTTATGTTAATACGCTCTGCAGTAAATTGTGGCGGAGTATGAATGGCTGGTCCCTGCGGGTTACCCTCAGAGTGATGAGGAGAAGAAAGGTAGGAACCACCATATTTGTCCTACACTAAGATATTGTGAGTCAAGGCTGTGAACCATCAAAAATGCTTGCAGCCCTTTAAGAAGAGGCAGTTGCTTGGATGAAGTGTTCACAGATCTGTTGGACACTGGTAAAAGAAGAAGACACACCAGGAGAACATCAGAAAAAATAAAATTACCTGTATCACATATCCAGTATTTTCAGTATCCAATGTAGGTTCTTTTATACCCTCTGAATGAAGGAGAGAATTTTTTTTTTTTTATAAATTACTTGAGGGTTCATCTTTCTGCTTCTTCATTTCACCCTGGTTTTGATGAGAGTAGTTTCTGTACCTCCACCTCTCATTTATTTTCAATTTCTGAAGCTCGGGCTAAGGAGTGCCCGCACCCAAACAACAGTGACTAAGACTTTGAAATAACATGAGGCATCTTTAACTTATTCTCCAAATGTGTAGCAATGAGTGAGGTGCTGCCCGAAGAAATTGGGTGAGACAATTTCCCAAGTAATGAATTAATAAATGTTGCAACGCTTGTTAGTGCCAGCCAAAATCTCAACTTGGCGTGCTAGAACATGATCAGAGCTCTCCTTCTCAACCACCTTCACTTTGCTAGACAAGATGTTCTTGTTGTATTAAACTAATATGAAAAAGGACTTGGTATCTAAAATGTGTTTTTAAATAGTATTTTATTATTTTATTATTTATTTTATTTATTTGGAGGAAGTTCACGGAGCAATAACTGAATAATATACCAAGATTAAAGTGATGTTGTGTGATATAATTTGGATACTTGCTTGTTTCCAAGAGGAGCAAGACTTCATGTCAGTCCTACTCCAACTGACATTGGGAACTACTTAACCACACAAGCATTTACGGTCACCAGAAGCAACATCAGAAACCACCATGTCAGTTCATCAGGAGTGATTTCTTTAGCCTCCTATAACACAGAATCATATATGCCTCCCACCCACATTTGCCTGATCTAATTTTAGCTATCTTAAACCTGAATATTTAGTCTAAACTAGGTCTCTGAAGTGCCTCTATTGGAGTGAGAGAGTGAGAGAGAGGCACCTTGCTGGCTATCTAGATGGTGACTTCAATTGGGCTTAATCCTCTTGGAGATGCCATGTGTCTTGAAGGACCAGAAAGGAAGCATAACCAAATAGTTTTGACTTAACACCAAGCATTTAGGTGACCAAAGGCCAGTGAGGTCTATCTGTCATAACAGATCAGAGATTCAATTTCCTTAGTTTTAAAGTTGAGCTAAGGGAACCTCATGAAAGTGTGGTTATGAAGCATCATCTGTTAAAGTTGGAAACAGATGCAGTCTGGTGGTGACAGTGCCCCATTCCCTTAAATGAAACACAAACAGGGAAATGAGCCCTTCCAGGGAGATCGGGGAAATTTTTTTATATAGAAATGAAGGAATTGCTGGGTCTTGCACCTGGGTCACAACAACCACATGCAACGCTACAGGCCTGGGGAAGAGTGTCTGGAAAGCTTCCATGTGGAAAGGAACCTGGGGGTGGTGGTTTACAGCTGGCTGAATACAAACCAGCAGTGTGCCCAGGTGGCCAAGAAGGCCAACAGCTTCCTGACTTGTATCAGAAATACTGTGGCCAGCAGGACTAGGGAAGTGATCGTCCTCCTGTAGTCAGCACTGGTGAGGTCTCACCTTGAGTGCTGTGTCCAGTTTTGGGCCCCTCACAACAAGAAAGACATTGAGGTGCTGGAGCGTGTCCAGAGAAGGGCAACGAAGCTGGTGAGGGGTCTGGAGCACAAGTCTTATGAGGAGCGGCTGAGGGAGCTGGGGTTGTTTTGCCTGGAGTAAAGGAAGCTGGGAGGAGACCTTATCGCTCTCTACAGCTACCTGAAAGGAGGGTGTAGCGAGGTGGGGTTGGTCTCTTCTCCCAAGGAACAGGCAATAGGACAAGACGAAATGGCCTCAAGTTGTGCCAGGGGAGGTTCAAACTGGATATTAGGAAAAATTTCTTCACCAAAAGGATTTTCAAGCGTTGGAACAGGCTGCCCAGGGAAGTTGCTGAATCACCATCCCTGGAGGTATTTGAAAGACGCATAGATGGGGTGCTGAGGGACATGGTTTAGTGGTGGGCTTGTCAGTGTTAGGTTAACAGTTGGACTCAATGATCTTAAAGGTCTTTTCCAACCTAAAATGGTTCTATGATTCTATGATTCTAAATCCACTAGCTTAAGAAAATTCACCATTTTATTCACAGTTTTATGAGACCCTGCATATTGTAGAGACTGTGGGGCAGGCCCAGTGACTAATTGCACCAGAGGATGGTTCAGGCCAGGATCCCTCATGGTGATTGAGAACATCTCCACTGACTTAGAGGGCCTGGCCTTCATAGGGGACTGGTGGCCTCTATGAATATATCCCTAATCCTAACCTCTCCATTTGAGCCCACAGGGTCCAAATTCTGTGAGTTAAAATGTGAACCAGGAATTTCTGAGTTTCTAGTCAGGCTCTGGAAATCAAGGCACAGGAGTCTGGAGTTTTGACTTGTCATCTCCCCAGTGGGTCTTAGGCATTTATTCTTCTTCAGAAATCTATCCCTTTGGACTTGAGCCACCAAAGCACTGAACTGCACATATATTTTTCAAAGGAGACCATTGGCTTCCCCATGCTATTTGCATTTAATGTTAAGCATACACTGAAGGACCTTCTTGGCTTGGAGTCTGCAAAATCTCTCTCCTGAAGCCAAACTTTCAACAGCAGCCCGTCATATGGGAGGGAGGGAGGCTCCAGCTCTGGGTGCCCAACTTTATCCCACCATATTTTGATATTTGGTGTCAGAGGCCTTCTCACTTCCAGAGCAAAGCACATAATACTCATGAACGGGGGCCCTTGACATGCCTGGTATTTTATCTTCTTTATCTTTAGAAAGGGATATTAGTCCTCACTTCTCAACCTCATATGGCTGTTGTGAAGATTTATTAGTTAATGCTTTTACAGCACAGTGAAGATGTAAAGTGCTACTATATAAAAGTATTATTAAGTGCCTGCAGGGTCTTGCTGTTTAGTGTGGCTGAATGGGAGAGGCTCTGAACCATGGGGATTAGGCAATTTTAAAATAGTTCTTTTCAAATTGCATTATTTTTAACTCTTTGTTGTTACGAATATCCTCTCAACAGGGGCTGGAAATATTTACCCCATTCATTGTCTTTTTCTATTTTCTCTAACACTCATTTTTAAATAAACATACATGGCCTAGGGTTTTATCTGCATACAGAGTTGTATTGGCTTAAATAAAGGTGTGATTTTACACCAATTTCATTTATCCTAATCCTTTTATTTCAATTCTAAATTAAGCTTATTTCAGTTCGGCATAAGCTGATTCAGAACAAGTTTACGATAAACTGAGATAAGCCACTCTAAAACAGAAATTAGTGCGTCCACACAGGGATTTGCTCTAGGTTAACCAAGGCTAGGAACGTGCACACAAGTTATCATGGTATAAGCTAGAAAACGAATTTACAGCGTGCAAATGATTAAATAGTACCTGCTAGTGCACTTACCCCTCAGCACCTCCTCTCCAAAAACTTTAATTTTCACCAAGAGATAACCTAACTCCAGTTACTGTCCTCTTTAATGCAGGGTGAAAACATGCACATATTAAATACAAGGACTTGCTGTAGGTCCAGCGTGAACTGGAGGAAAGGGGAAGACTTATGGGCAAGGACTATCCCCTAGCTTGGACTGCAGTCCTCTGCCTTGCAGGAATGACAGAGAGAATGGAGGAGGGACAGTTACCCTCCGGCCTGACAGTGTGTGTCTAACTGCTAACAAACTGCAAATTCACCTTTCTTGTTCAATCTTATTTATGTGCCTGTACACTGCTTTGGCTGACTTACATCCATGCAAATGTGTGCATAGACACGCTCTGAATTGCTGCTGTCCCAATGAGTCACTATTATCCTAATCAAAACGGTGGCATTCAACACTGCCTTTGTCTTAACACATGTAATTGCACAACTGGTAGATTGATGGGTGGTTGATGGAAACTCAAATATATGCAGGGGTGTTAACAAGAAGGGACAGAATGTAGCTTGTTCTGTTACAGAGCAAGAAAAATTAAGTAAAAAAAAAATTGAGAAATTAAAGGAAGAGAAAAACTAGAATGAAAAAAAAGTGAAAGAGAGAAAAAAATCCTTTTATTCCTTGTGCCAATATTATCAACAGAAACACTGGATAGAATCAGAGAAAACAGTGAAATTTCATTTGCATCTCTAATTTTGGACAATACTGAGTCAAAATATCTGACATAAAACTTTTCTAAGGAATCAAAATTGGATCCCATATTAAAGATCTGTATTTTTCAACAATGTATAGTTATACTTCTCCTTAAGTGACTTAAATGTCTGGTTGCCTGGTTGTTGTGAAGCACCGATGAATGTGATAAGCCAAATAAATAAGGGTATTACATGTTTTCCCTTTCATGTAAATTTTTATTTCATTCAAAACAGACTGAAGATTTTATAAAATTTAAACCTAAATTTAGGCTCCCAAACCCTTATTTAGAAACTTAAGTGAGAACCTTATTTAACAAAGATCATAAGCACATGTTTAAATTGATCTTGGTTCAGGAATGTGCTTAAGTATATGCTTTAATCTGATTAAATATGTGTTTAATGTTAAACACATGTTGAAATGCTTTGCTGAATTGTGGCCTGATTTTCAAAAGTGTTAAGTACCTTGAACATCTCATTAAGGTCAAGAAAAGCTGCATGTGTTCATGCTCTTACCCATCAAGGCATTTTCTTACATGTTTAAATTCAGATTTAGGAGCCTAGCCATTTTTTTTAGTAAAATGTTGGACTCAGCATTGCTGAAGATAAACACAGAAACATCTGGTTCATACCTTATCTGAACTAGCTACCCCTAATGAGTTTTCAAAGTTGGACTGAGGGACTGAAAAATTCAGCGCAGCCTCGGTTTGTTCGGTTTTGTTTTGTTTTTGTTTTTAAAATGTAATTTTTAGTGCTCTCTGTTTCCATTTGGAAATGTTATGCTCTTTCCAGCCCCAGCCAGCACCAAGAAGTGAAGAGGTTTGTGAAAAGAAGTATTATTAACATTATTTATTAAGTGCTGACAGCATGCTTAGTTCAGTACAAGACACAAGTGAAGGCAGACCCTTCTTTGCAGATCTTACTCACAGGTAGGCTGGATTAATGTCAAGTTCCAGATGGCTTTTCAGGGTGGTTTCTTTTTTATCTGAAATAGTTTTCCTTTTTCTAAGAAAAACAAAGAGATAGTTTAGGATTAGAAAGTTCCCCCTTCCAACCCCAGCCCCGTTCTAAGATTATAGCAAATTAAAGGCCATCCATGTTTTGGTTTCTAAAACTTCTAAAAGTCTGCTCAATCCTATTGCTCTTTTTGTCATTGTTCTTAAGAACAAACAGTAGTTTTTAAACTGCTTCATACTGCATAAATATGTATTAGTATAGTTTCTTTGCATTTTTTTTTCTTCATGAGGAACTTTCTTTTCCAATCATCTTCACCCACATATTTTGATTTACATCAATAGCAGCTTTCCTATTGACTCAGAAAAGCTTTAGATCAAACCTAAAAGCCTTTCTGCAGCTGAACCTTGCTAAGGGGTGGTAGGTCTTAGCCTGTTCCCACCTGCTTATTTTCACTCTTTTCTTCCAGCCTTCTCCCTTGCAGCACTAAGAAGGTATTTCTCACTCCTCACCCTCAACATACACACAAAACTTGCCGTCAGGACAGCTGCTGCCTGATCAGGTTTTGTTTGTGTGTTCTGGAGGAGAAATATCTTCTTGCTTTTAATCAAACCTGGTACCATGTGATGTTGCAGGACCATGACCATACTGCAACTCTACATGTGCATGATACCAAACTATACACCAGCAACCAGGCACTGGTATAATTATAGTATACGTGACACTAACCTGTGCCCAACTATGACTCAACCTGTACAACAAAGCTCGTCCCAGCCCCACTCCATGTCTGTGCCCACCACAGCCTCACATCTTCCACCTTTTTTCCTGTGTCCTTTGGTTACCATGTGACCTGAGCCAAAGTGGGAGATGGTCCTTATTCCTCTTGATAGAGGCAAGATCTTCTGCCCTTAGGTTAACATTGGGACAAAACGGAGTTGTTCTCTGAGAAGGGAGGGGGCATAAGTCTTCAGAAAAGAGCCGGGGTGGAAAATCATGTAAGAGGACCTTCACTCCATCGTGGAGTGGCAAAGGAATTCCAGAGGGAAGAAATGAGTCCTAATGACCTGTTGTGCTAAAGGTTCCAAAATGGAGTTCTTCCAGGGACAAGACCTGCTCCTTCCCAAAAGAACAGATCAGCTAGGAAACACAGATTTTCCGTAACCCCTTCCTCTCTCTTGTCCCCCCCACACCCCCAAATATAGGGGGTGCTTGTACAAAATACTTAATCATGCTGTGGTATTTGGTGATATTGTGATAGTTTTCTGTATGTTAATTAACAAAAATTTCAAATGACATTTCCCAAAACTATCGTGTGGTCTTATTGACTATGCAAAAGGGTTGGTAAATTTTTAGGGTGTGGGAAGGTGGTGACAAGCATTTGGGAGCAGACTGGCATCGGTCGTTATTTTACTCCACTCCCGTGAGGGCAGAACATGACATCTGGCTGTAGTCTTTCAAGCAAGTTACTAAATCCTTCAATGTTAACTATCTAAAATACATCTTGTCTAGTTGTCTAAGCTCCCTCTACAGATAATGAAGAGAATCCATAGGATGATTCATCCCAGAATCGTGATGTGATTGAGTAATTTAATGCACGATGTCCGTCTACACACATTTGGATTACAGGGGGAATTTAGACAACTATCTTGTATTAAATATTACATTTTTACATTTTTAGATGCCTAATGTAAGACGAAGCCATCGCAAAACCTTTATCAAGAATGCTTAACTATCTGATCAGCAGAAGAATTGCTTTGGTACCTTTACTCCACCTCAGCTGATTCACAAGCTTGTTTCCTTATCGGGACTTGTTTCGTGTGTTCCAGATTAATGATAATCATGATAATTCTTTAGGGAGATTAAGTAATCCTCACAGTCACCATGTGTAATAGGTAAATATAGATATTGCTGTTTTATGGATGAGGAAATAGACAGTGAGAGTTTAAGTGACTTGTTCTATCTAATTTAATCTTGTTTGAGCTAATCTAATCTATGTTTTATAAATAAATCACCCAATCACTGTGATACATAGGCAATAGACAGTCAAGCCAGTGCTGGAAACAGTACTCAAGAATTCCTAGCTCCCAGGCCTATCTTTGTCCCACAAAACCATTGCCTTAAGAAATAAAACAAAACAGCAAATGATTTTAAAGGTTTCTATAAAGTTTTTCTAGGTCATGTATTTTAATGCAATTGAAGTTCTGAAAACACGTCACTTCACTTCTTTCTCTGCATGAATTGGGATAAGGTTTGTCACTGCAGAGAAGAGCTGAGTATGAGGAAATGGATCTGAGAACTGTGTGGTAGGTGAGATTTATGTTACACCTTTGGAGGTTATCTGGAAGAAGACATAAACCCCTTTGAGAACAAGGTGCTATGACTTCAATCTTAACTCCTTCCCCTAGGAGTTAAAGGGATATTAAAATTAATAAAGAAAAACTGTTTGTTTGAATTGTTGAATTGAAAGGTCTTTGTTGAATTGAAAGAAAAAGTTTCTAGTTTCCACGCAGGTAGTACTTACTCTTAAAAATTGAAATCAGTTTGTGAAATAGGCCTGTATGGGCAGTACCTTTATTGGGAAACAGAAGTTCAGATCTATAATTCATATTTGACTTACACGAGTGAAAGAATGAGGTCCACTCTGAACAAGTCACTGCTTGCTGGAGCAAGGAAGGGGAAGGTTCAATTCCCCTTCTCAGCTGAGATAAAGTGCAGATATGAACCAGTCTGGAATGAACGTTTAACCTTGAGAGTATTTGCTATCTCTGGGCAAAATCTGTTGTCTTTGGGTTTTTTAAGTGGTTGGTTAAGGTTGGTGTTTTTTTTGTGGAAATAGGAAAAGGTTTTTGGAATCTTACAAAGACTGTGGAGGAGGACATAATTGCTTCATTCAATTTATTCAGCTGGTAACACAGATCTGATAGAGCTACATTGGAAGGGAGCACATTAGAGTACACTTGTGGGACTGGCTTCTGGAGGTTCCCCAAGTTATAGGGTGCATTTGCAGAGTGAAGTGTAGTTTTCAGTCTGCTACATGAAAAAGTGATCTCCTCTCTCAAATGAATGATTTCTTCTCTTTTCAGTTTTTACAGCGGGTACAGTCAGTTCGGCCTTCTGTGATTAGCTCTATCTCGGAAGTACGGGGCAATCACTTCTCCACAGAAACGTGTTCTACCTCTTTCAAAGCCTCTGGTTAAATTTTTATCTAAGTCATCAGATTTAGCAATTTGTAACTGATCTAATCTCTCTGCAAAATCCTTGCTCACCGAAACTGTATCCAACCACTCTTCACTGTAAACCTTGTTGTTCATATAAAAATAGAACCGCAAATTATATCGGTGTCTTTTCTTTAGTCTCCCTCTTTTTTTTTTTTTTTTTTTAATTCTTATGACCTATCGCCCTTTCTTTTAACCTAAATCAAACAGATTTGCAGATTTGCTTAACAATAGCACTTTATGAATCATATCACCAATTGCCAGCTATCATACTGTGAAACAGCTAATAATGTGTAATTAACGTTATAGGCAAGTAATGAATCACATCATCATCGTTGACTGTCTACCACAGTATTAAAAGGAAAGATTTAAGTAATCACAACTACCTTTTTATTTTCTTCCCTCCTTCCCCAAAATTACTGTAAGAAGAAAAGGAAATTCCAATTGTGTATGTCAGCTGTTATTTCCATCGAACAACATGATACATCAAAATGATAGCTGTAATCATTTACACAGGAAAAACTTAAGACAGATAGGTAAATAGGTTAAGACTTTCTGTAACTTGTCATATTTAGTGTCAGCATGCACATCCAAAGAAGCAATTTGCTGAGATCAAGAATATCTCTGAGCAGAAGGAATAAAAAATTCCATTAAAAAGGCACATTCATCTACCCTGCAATTTGGAAAATTATTAGAAAGAAATTCACCTCTAGGCTGCCCTTGGACAGTGTGCAGAAGCTATTCTCTAAGAAGTTAACTGAGATAGTCTTCATGCCTTCAGGTTTAGGTTCTAATTTTTTTCCCAAGTTAGGCAAGGCATTTGAACAGCCTCTTTCACATCTTCTGCACCAAATTCTCGCTTACTTTGGATCTCATTTTTTTCTTACTCCCCTAATTTTTTTTTTTTTTTTTTCAGCTTTAGCCAATAGTTCTGTCCAGATCTGAGCATCAATCTAGTGATTTTTCAGCTCATGTTTCACTGAAAATAATGATGCTTTTGTGGAAAGATCATCTTCCTGCTCTCCCCATACAGGAGAAATGGTTCTCTCTCTGTTTTGCCAGGATGAAAGCCACCAGAAGCTTTGCCAAAGCCATTAATGGATTTCTAATAGGTGATTGAGCAGAACCATGTCAATACAGCCTTATATACTGCATGTAGGAGGTCAGATGAAGAATGCTTGCCAAGCAGTTTCTTTGACCTATTTATTTGCCTCGTTCAATTTGATCAGTGGAAGAGCAACTGCTAAAGCTAATGAAAAATCTGCACAACAGACATTTTCACTGACCCTTAAGGAGAACCCAGGAACTCACCTCGTTAAGACCGTTTACACAGAAGTTGAGTAAATATTTACATAGAACCGAATCAGGACATTTTTGCTATTTTCTATGGTCTCAAATCTCATAATGAGGAAATTTCAAAATATGTATCTTCCCAACATTCCTCAGATCTGACAATATCTTGCAGGCAGGAAGATAGAGAATAAATCCCTTCCCAATAGAAGTCTGTATGGGAGAAGTGTATTGAAATGAGCTTTTCTGCAAATGTTTTAGATACTGAACTATCCTTCCCCCTATAAAATTTTTATAGTGAATTCTTTTTTAAGTATTTTAAAACAAATGGCAGTCTGTTTAATGGGCACATTTTAAGCTTTTTCAACAAACACATTTACATTTTTATTTTTTATCGAAGAAGAGAAACAGAGAAAATTTCAGGGTTTTAATATTAATATTTTAATATTTTTCCCCTTCTTTTCTCACCTGTTCTTTATTTCTTCCTTATGAGCAGTTCTCCTCCTCCCTTTATTTCTACTTGCTAATGGAAAAAAACAGAGGTGCTGTATGAGACTCATTTGCTCCGATGCTGAGCTAATCGTTGTAGACTCCTTTTTTCCTAGTGGAAGCACCTGCAGAAGGAAGATCCTCTGATTTAGCCGCTACCTTTTCCAAAGTTGCCTATAGCTGTCCTCTGAATACAGAGTATGCCTATGGCAACTGGTTCATACTCAAACATCTAAGTGTAAATACAAGAAGTTAAATGATAGCAGTACCACCCAGGAATGAAAACTTGAAATAAATTTGATATTCCCTTTTCCTTTGATACTTTTTTTTTCCTCTTTTTGCAAGCCAAAGTACAAATGTGGGGAAACATGAGGGAAGAACATGAAAAATTACTGGCATTCGGCTTGTTAAAGAAAAAGTGGAAACAAATACTTATGAAGATTTCCATCATTAGCTACACTTTTAAAAAATACTAATAACAATAACAAACTAAACCTGAGACTGTCACAAACCACTCAGTATGTGTCATTTCAGTATAACACAACTGAGATGTATATGATTCAATGATTCTATGACTGATTTCTCCTCAGTAACCGGCAGTTAAAAGGGCCCATCAGACGAAGGAAGAAGTAAGCTCATTTCTTCCCTGAGTTTAAGAAGCTTTGTACATATAAGACTCACTTCCCACAAGTTTATATGGACAATGGGGAAGAAGAAAAGTGTAAAGAAAATGGGAAACGGGAGCCTGGCTTGGTCTTATAGCAGCTAGGCTGTCTATCTGAGAAGGAGCAGGTCTGGATTATGACCTCTGTTCCCAGGCTTGTTTATGTGTTTTGCATTAGGCAGTCACTGAGCAAAACCACCCCGGGAGCTGTGCCAGGGGTTGTCCACACCCATGCCGTTGCAGAACTGGGACCTCGGTCTTTCCCACAGATATGGTTTGTCAGTCCTTTCATGCAAATAAAGTAGAATTTTCTTCTGCAGTGTCAGTCACTTATTTTTCCCACTAGCATTTGAAGCAACATAAATAAGGGTGGTTTTTTTATGTTGATCTGTGAATTATTTTCCCTATTGGTAGTATTTCAGGTATTTTGTTGATATTGTTCCCATTTCCTGGGCTATCTGTCAGATAAGTTTATCCTCTTAACTACTGAGTAATTTATTGCTTTGTGGAGTTATAATGTCCAAAAAGCAAACTAACTCTAGCGACATTTTCCTTTAAGAAAGGCCTTCCACATGCTACCAAATTACATTTTAATGTCACTCATTGAATTGAAATAGCATTTGTAGTATTGGTCAATTGCCTGCTGGGAAAAAAAAATCAATCTGGTATAAGTGTCAATTTTGAAGTAATAATTACAGTTTTATGCAGTAAAGTATTTATTATATTATCAAATTAATACACCTTTTGGCATGTCAGGGTCTGTGGGTAATTATAGTTTAGTATTGTGGTAATAATTTGTATGATTTATGTTACCTATGGAGCAGTACTGAAAGCCAAAAAGCTGTCTGGCATAATTACTGTTAAGAGGTAAGATCAACAGATATCCCTAGCCAAAAGAACACAGCCCTAAGGGTAATAGACTCAAACAAGCAGAAGTCACCTCAGGTATTTGCTTTGCAGATTGCCTTTTCTCAGCTGACAGACGGCCCACCCACTATTCCAGGCTACATTAACAAGAATTGGTTACTTTCATGTTGTTGCTTTCCACTGGCCTTGAAGTTCTCATTTTAAAAGTGAGATATAAGAAAGTGGTAGTGGGGGTTCCATTGCAAGACCTAATTCTTCTGAAGTATGAAGGTAAGGGTTTGCCATGAGAAGAAGCTGAGTGAATTATTATGGATTCTCTTCTTTCCATTGACTTGGGCACAGAAAATATTTTTCTTTTGTGACTATGCTCTTGTTTTTATTATTTTTTTGCTCTAAGTTCTGTGCAAACATAGAACAGAAAGATAGTCTTTACATGAAAAGTCTACACAAAGCTGATTCTATTCAGTTAAAGTTTATTACAGTTAAAGCAGATTCATAAATGATTTAGCAGCTTGAGTAGAAATAGGCTGAAAGTCGTTGTTCCCCCCTCCAGTTTCTCTGTATTTATGCAAATAAATGCATAGAAATGCAAAAAGTACCCTCATCTCTTTTCAAAGCTCAGACTTCCCCTGGCAAATACTTACCACTGTTGGGTTTTTTGGTTTTTGTGGTTTTTTTTTTTGAAATAAATAGTCTCTAGCAATTTTACGTAAATAGCAGTATCTCAGGAACAATCTAAAAATCTTGCCAATAAAATCATGATCACACTGTCCAGCCAAAACTGTAAACCTGCCTTGCTTCCCTCTCCCCTCCATCCTCAGCATCACCCTTTCAAACGGAAAATGTAAATCTGGTATCGTGTTCTGTGAAGGTTACAGACCCAAGCCTCAGCTGAGGAAGGTTATGAACAAAGGCCAAGATCCACAAAGGCATTTAAATATGTAATTCTAATTAATTTATATGTGCCTGATCCCCAAAACATTTATGTATGTACTCAACTTTCACTGGCCGTGTGATCTTCCTGAAGTCAAAGACATTACTCACCTGCCAAAAGAGAGGTCTCTATATTGTGGTTCAATAAAGAAATATCGAATGAAGAGTGTTCTGCCAGCAAGTCCCTCTTTTATTAAATTACAGAATGTCACAAATTCTGCCTGAATCTTGTGAAGAAGAAGGTATTTTTTTCCTTCCTATTCTTGTACCATTTTATTTCTGAAACTCTCTCCGACCTAGAGAGAAAAATAGCAAAAGACCCCCAGATACCCATTGACCCTGTTCTACATTTTCCCTGTCAGCATCAATTGACTGTGAAAGGGTTTGAACAAAGTCTGAGTAGAGGATGCAAGTGTGGGAACCATCTCCTCTAACGTTATGTATCAAAAAATTAAATGTCTAAATCTGAGCTAGGCTCACTTTGGAGTAACAGAGACAAGTGGGCACCTCCAGGGAGTGAGTCATTCAACCTATCTCAGACACTTATGATGGGATAAGATGAATCACACTCTGGAGGTGCCCATTTTTCTCCACGAAGGGAGCTTGGGGTGAAGAGCTCAGACTTAGTTGTTTAGTTTTAAGACATCCAAGTTAGGGCAGATGAATTTTACCTCAAAGGCTTGGAGTGTTTTCCTGAAACTCGAACCAACCTTTTGAAGTTCACTCCTCATCCTTATAGAATACAGGTGTGCCAATATCCAATTTCTCATGTTTTTAATTCTATAGGAATAAAGTTATGTATGTCTGTGTGTGTATGTATATACTTAATGGCTACACTGTCAAGTTGACCTTTGGCAAATAATTAAAAAGCATTTTAATCCTGCTGCATAATGTTTTTGTTGGCAGGTGCCCCAGAGAAGATACTCTCTTACAAGGAGGCAGCTGGCGAATTTCTGCCCACTGTATCATCTTTACACAACAAGTGGGTGCTTAAGTAGCTTATAGGTCATCCTACAGCTTGATAAGGTTACTTTGTGGTATGCGGCTAATTAATATAAGACCTCCTTCACTCGGGCAACTGTTATACTTTTATCTTTGTTTACCTCCTCTACATGCCTCATATGATTAATGTCATTAGCTGTTGCCAATAGTTGTGCAAGATCCCTGGGCATGGTCCTAAATCCAAACTAGCCACTGAAGCTGGGAGGAGTGGAATTAGTTCTTAAATGCATGTTCGCATGGCATCAGGTGCCAATAACTTCAGATAAGCTTGAGAGATATACTTGTAAATAGTCTGATGAGGCAGAATTTCTTTTGCACTATCAAGGAATCAAAATTATTCAACAAACAGGCTATATTATTGTCATTTCTTTCTTTTCCATGGTGGTTAAATATCCTTCCCGTGTGTCTTCCTTACCTTGAGGATGCAGAAACTTGAGTGCAGCAATTGCTCGGCTGGCGAATAATGCCAACATAACGAAGCACATGAAATTGAAGCAGCCAAGTCAGTAAGTCATTTCACAAGCCTGATGAATCTGGATGACTCATGCAAACAGCATGGAGCAGGCTGGTTGGTTAGGGTCCTTTATGAAAAAAAAAAAAAAAATGTAGTCGATCTCAGACAAAGAATCCTGTTGTGTTTTGCCATGCCTGCATTTAATGAAGCACATAATTATGATGGTTACCAGTGATGTTGCCCAGACATGAGGCATGATGAAGTGGTCTCAAAACAGGTCAGAAAAACCCTGCTCCCTAATATCTGAGATATCTGAGCTCAGGTGCTCTTTCTAACACTCTCTGTCTCTTTTGGGAGATAGGATGAGTAACTTAACCTTGTTTCCTCAAGTAATAATAATAATGATATGTATAATGGGAATAATAGTTCTCTCACCTGCCTGACAGGGAGAAGGTGCTGTGAGAATTAATTAGTTTGTGAAGCACTTTGAAGATAAGTGCTATGTTATTAATAAGTAAAACCCACTGCACTTAGATACAACTTGCAAGTGATTGTATTATATTACAGTGCTTAGATAACACACAGATAGTTGCCTTAGAAATACCAATAGATGATAGAGAGTTGAAGAGATAGACACCCACCATATTTCTGGTGTTTTCATTTTGCGTCACAATTTCTACTGGTTTAGTGATATTTAGCTCCTAAAATATGTTCCAGTAATGGAAATTATTTCCCATATTTTAAAGATGTCACGGGAAAAAGGAAAAGCAGTGGGGTATGGTGAATAAATACTGCCCAAGAGTGAAAACAAGATGACGTCTCCAGCGCCTTTTCCAGTCCTGTAATGTGTAATCTTTAAAGATGGTTCATTAACCTCAATTCAGATCATCCAGCACCGCTCTCTGCTCGCTGAGCTTGTCTACCATGAATCAGAATACCGTTTGGGGGCTGAGTGAATAATGTTCACTGAAGAGCAATATTGCAAATGTGTGAAAACTGAAGAGAACAGCCACCTCTCAAACGTAATTAAGCCAGTGAGTAAGGAAGTTTAGCGTCTGCTGGGTCAGTGATATGATCCTGTGATGTGAATTGTTGAGCTGGCAGCGGGAGCTGCTTGGAGGAAAATTAATAAATATATGAAAATAAGCAAGTTAACATAGAGTTGCTCACACTTACCTTTGATTGTCAGAGACTTCATTGGCCTGTAAAGAATAAAAAGAGGTGGAAAGCTAAAATCTCAAAAGAGGAAGGTAAGCTGGTGGTGAAGGCTGCTGATTCCACCCAGGCGACCTGACACTTTTTGTGAATAAGGAGGTCCTTGAGCAATGTCATGGAATTTTTTGTCTGCATGTGGCACTGCATTATCATGCTGTCACTGGGAAGCATCCATGTCGTGTTTACAGTACAACAATGTTTATGCTATGCAGCTTTCCCACCGTCCAACACTTCAAGGCGGTGAGCTACCTGAAGGGCTTGATGTGGTTGATGAAGTTTAATTCTAGTTTCAGGTGTGATGCTTCTGAAATCCTTCACAACCTCTCATTATTTCTTAAACAAAAAAGTGGTATAGGTATCCATTGAGATATATATATATATATATATATATACACACACACACACATATATATATATAAAATGAATAGTGTGAAACTACAAGACCAAAAAATGAGCATCATGCTGAAAACTGTGAGCAGACAGAGCTGCATAGAGACAGCGAGGACATCCTCCTGATCCTCTTGTTCCTGAAGACCAGGAGAGAAATGGAGCTGTTTCTCGGCTCAGCAACACTGGACTTACGACACCCACCTCAGCAGTGCTGGCAGCACCCATAAGAGGCCGGCCGTATATGCAAACAATGACCACTTTATTTTCTTTGAAAACAAGGAGACTGGAGGTCATAAAATAGACTGAGAGCCATTTCTGTTCCATTCTCTGCTGAATATAGGGGTGTAGCTGCCATAAATGTTAATGAGAGATCACGTGCATCAAAAGAAGCACATCCTCTTTTGTGAAGACAAGATGAAAGCCTTTTATAAATATGACCTACTGGTGAAAAAGGCATACATTCAGATGAAACCTATGGGTTTATACTGATGGGTTAGATTTTTTTTTTTTTTTAATACAATACATTTTGTTAAGAAGAAGGATTAAAGTATTTGCCAAAATGATTTGTGTTGACAAAATGGCTTAGTACATTTGGCAGATTTATTTTATGAAGTGGAATAAATTAAGGTGTCTCGTAAAAAATGTGGGTTATATCCAGTGAAACAATTTCAAGTATTTCAGAAACTCTATTTTTATTCACTTTGCAAACGTGCTTAGTTGAACTGCCAGTCACTGTTACATTTCCATTTCCAAGCAATTAATTAAAATCCCAAATCAGGTTTTTTCTTGATCATGCCAGCAGGAGTTGGTTGCCATGGTAATAGGACGATCAGTAGCATTTGGGAGGGAGGAGAGGGAGAAAAAACGTTCTGCATTTGGGCTTTTATTGTTGAAACATAAGTGCAGGTCTGGAGGAGCGTGTTGGCTGATCTCTGCAAGTCTGTGGCCCCAATGGTGACAACTGGAAGTGCGCGAGGATTCTCGGGATTACATTATTGTCAGGGATATCATTTGGTCCAATGTAGAAATCATTATTGAAGCCTTTTCAGTCCTACAGTCTATAGGTTGAAACCGTGAATGCAGCTGATCACAGAGAGCTTCAGTGGTGCTGAGGAGGATTTTTCTATCTGTAATTGCCCACATTTGCAGAGAGCTATCAAATAAAATGGTTTTTGTCCCCCACAGGCCTGCAAACCTTTAGATTTGAAGCTCATTTTCAGACAATACTCTAGATCCATGGCGGTTTCTGAGAGCTGTTGCATATATGGGTTTAAGAAAGCAATAATGGTATAGTCAGGGTGGCAAAGATTTATGGGTTGGCGTCAGTGACAGGCAAATAGTGGGAAGATAACATCTGGCAAATCAAGTATGAGGAGAGGGAGGACAAGCTCTCCTCTGAAGCAAGCAGGGAAAATAGAATGCTTCCTGAAGGAGGGAACAGGTCCAGGAAAGCACAGAGCTTATTAGGGAAACCTTCTTTAACGGTCAGTGGGGGAGATGTCTGTGATTTAATAATCCTTTCTACTGGATGAGACCAAACTTCCTGCCAGCAGCAAGAAACATGTCACACCCGTCAGGTGTGATCCACTGAAGCTGGTAGAAACACTCTCCTGGACATCTCTGGGCTTGGGGCCAAGCACGTGTGTTCAGGGAGGCAGCTGGATGAGTAGACAGTTCAGGTCTGAATTCTGGTCTCTTTTCTGACTTGACTGCTATCATGACAAATGTGTTCTCCCCTTTGATATGATATCACATGCTAACCTCTTTGTTACTATTGTTAACGATTCCTCTCTCAGGTCAGAGCCAGTAATGAAGAGCTGAGAAGCTCTTGCCTCCAAATTACCCCAGGACTGCCTCCAGTCCCCTCCAGTGTGAGCCATTTTAACCCAGTTCAGGGTTCTAACACCATCAGTTAGTTGTGTCTGAGTTGAACAGCATGACCATAGTAATCACAAGGGTTAGGGGAAAATGACATTTACCTTGTGTATTGTCTGAGGAGAGGCACCAACTAGAAGACAACAGGCCAACCCCACACTGGTGTAACTGTTAGCACAGCCACCCTGTGAAGTGGACCTAGAGACGCCTCCAGATTAAATAAAATCCCAAAATTTCAGGTTTACACTTCAAACCCAATCAGTTTTAAACGGGATCAGCTTCATTAGGTGGCCACACAGTGTCCCAGAGCTGGGAGCATGAAGCCAGTAAGAGAGAGAAAACATGGTGGCAGATGAAAGAAGTTGAGTACCAGCACAAAAACCTTGTGAATCCAGAGCCTTGGTTGGAAGGTGGCAGTCAGTAGGACATTGAGACATGGAGCTAAAGCCCTTTCCTGCTCCTTCCACTCTGTTACCCATCACAGTTCAGTTCAAGCATGCTCTGGACTGGTTTACGCATGGCTGTGTGGTATCTTAGGGTCCTTTGCAGCCTTGATGACATAGACATGGGAAAAAACATTTCAGCAGACCTTGATATTGCCATTGTTCGGCTGCTGACAGTGTGGCACAGCAGGATAGTGGCAGAGAGATTCCCTGGATCGTTAGGCCGTATAAATGCCGAGGAACGCAGTGCTTCACATATGGTGCTTGTTAAACCCCCCATGAAATCAGGAGATTGGTAACAGAATTACAACATGCTTAGGGTTATAGGTCACGCGCCAAATTTCATCCTTATGCATTAGCTGGAAATTAATCTGAAAATAATTAAGAAAGAATCCAGATATTAAAAAGGAAAGATTTTGAGAACATTAGGATTTCATGTCTTACTACAGCATAAAATTCACGTGTGAGAGAGTCGAAAAAATGCTGCTGGTGTTTTTGCTGGAGAGGAGAATGACTTTAATAAAGGTCTTTGACAAGGTCCTCGCTCAGCTGTCACATCAGAAAAGCCTCACCTGGCCCTGAGATTTGTTACTTGCCTTGTGCTCGCACTGTCTTGGTAGAGTCTCAGTGTGGTTGGGATCTGAACGAGTTCAGATGGAGTTAAAGAGGCCAACAAGGGATTTATTGATTTGGATATATCAATTTGAACTCGTCCAAACAAGTTGGGTTCAGGGTCCCACAAACTCCAAGGGCTGTAGGGCAAAAGTTGAGCTTTTGATCTTCTATATATTAGGAAGTAGTATAATGTAATGATTCAGGGCTTTCTCTAGTGTCTCAAAATGGAGGGGGGAAGGGATTTGAGAATAATTGCTCGCCTTGTCTTTTTCAATCTGAAGAACTTTAGAAAAGTTTTCATTATATAATTATTCTTATCATTATATGCTGACCTTGTTTCTGCTCTTTTCCCTGGCATTTATCTAACTCTTTGCTGACCTCAGACACTTGTCTCACATTCACGCTCCTCTGCACAGACATCTAAAATTTCGGGGCTCTCGCATGTAGATTAAGGTGTTTGAATTAGATAAAATGACTCACAAGTTTACATCCTTAGTTCAAGCTTCCTAGAACATTTTGGAAACAAAGTCTGCATTCAGATTGCTTGAAGTAAGTGTCTAGTGCCATTTAAAAGCGTCCACCACCACCACCCCCTCCCCCAAAATCTGAGATTTTCACATGGGGCTGGTAGGTAGGAGACAGGACCTGCAAGAGATGCCCCTTTGGAGAGGCAACCGGAGGCCACATAGATACTGGATACCAAGTGAACCTCAGATGGTACTAGACACTCTGCGGCGTGTGAGTAAAGCCTTAGATAACTAGACGAGACCAGATGTACGGTTTTTTGATTGCTGAAATTTGATTAACTGAGCCTCACCTTCACTGACTTTCACATAAGAGGTATGTAAACCATGGTTCTTTTTCAGAAATCAGAATTTACTGACAATCTGAGGTTGGCAGACAATAATAATCTTTAATTATAGAATCACAGAATGGTTCGGGTTGGAAGGCACCTTCAAGATCATCTAGTTCCAACCCCCTGCCATGGGCAGGGACACCTCCCACTAGACCAGGCTTCTCAAAGCATCATCCAGCCTGGCCTTGAACACTTCCAGAGATGGGGCAGCCACAAGTTCCCTGGGCAACCTGTTCCATTGCCTCTCCACCCACACAGTAAAGAATTTCTTCCTGATATCTAATCTAAATCTACCCTCCTTCAGTTTGAAACCATTACCCCTTGTCCTATCATTACACTGCCCGACAGAGAGTCCCTCCCCATCTCTCCTGTAAGTCCCCTTTAGGTACTGGAAGGCTGCTATAAGGTCTCCCCAGAGCCTTCAACTCCAGTGATATCTGTATCTATCTATATCTATATCTATATCATCTATCTATATCTATCTATATCTATCTATATCTATTTATATGTTCTTGGGTTTTAATATTTTTTCAGTTTTAGACAAAATCCTTTTACTATTCAGAAGAAAATAAACTACTAGGTATCATATATATGTGCTGTTAGTGTATTTAATATGTTAATGTATTATTAGGTGTGTAAACGTATATGCATTTAGGTATGTGCATACTTCTACATAATACAAATACTATGGCTATAGTGATGTTATATGTAAACCAGCACGCCAAAGTGAAAAAAAAAAGATTTTAAAATATCTTAATATTAGGACAAAATATCTTGAAGGCTCACATTCAGAAAAGAAAGTATTGCAAAATTAGAAATCCGAATTTGTTGTTTTATGAAAAAGCACAATGATGGAGCCATTAACTCAAGAATCAGGATCCATTAACTTAGCCATGTATTTTTATTACACACTAGACATACTGTTAAGTCTGTAGACAGGCTTCTTTGAAAGTGACTGCCTTGCTTTTATTCCTAATAGGAGTGACGTCAATGGTCCCTCAGATGACATGGAGGCCAACCATCCTGTCAGACAGCTGGAAGATGAGAAAATCGTGAGAAAACGATTGCATCCTTTCTTGAAACATCAGTTCTACCGAGCGCCATGGGGGGCTCGAAATCATAGCAGAAATTCTACACAGAATTGTTTGGAATAGACAATTTTCTCAGTCTCTGCTGAAGAGCAAACTTCTAGAGTGGAAGAAAAAATAGAAAAATAATAACCTGTCCTGAAATAATAAAATCAAGCCTCCACTATTGTCCATGCCTGAGATCCCAGGGAATTTGAACAGCATATGATATTTGAAGAGTGTGTTATTTTATGACTGAGATCATTTGGCATAAAAATAGTTCTAACGAAAGATGAAACCTCTTTAGAGGGCTTGTTTTAAAACTCACAAAGTCCAAAAGTTTTGTGTTTTTTTTACATCTAAGGAATATGTGCTGTGATTTTGTGGAGGGTGTGCTGTGCTTTTTTAATATATAGCAAATATTTAACTCATTCTAAATGTCAAATATAACTCCTCCCAAACCAGGAGCCACAACTACTTTTTCCACATTTGACAGCTTCAGTTTGCTCCCTACTATCCCATCACAGTACAGATTACATGAGTTTTCACCCCTAAGGCCAGAATACAGTTCCTCTATTTCGCATTCTAGTGGTTTGAATTACTTGCTGTTTCTTACAGACTCTCATCAGCAGCAACTGAGGTTTCTCTCGTATTTTGATGGTTGAATACTTGGTAACTTTGACAATAGAATACATTTCAAAGAGTAATTTTTAAAAACTGTCCTCAATGCACCTGACACAGATTTACCAGGGAATCCAGAGGGGCTGTTGAGTCCATCATTGCTAAAAAACTTAGAGGCACTCCATGATTCCAGCAAGATGGATGTGCAGGTTCCCACGAGGCTGGAACCATATCTATCGAGACACACCCATATGTTCATAGGATTTTGATTAAAAAGTGCAAATGTGATCCTTATAAATGTCACATTTATAAGACCTTGTGTACAAACACTGTTGCATTAGAAATCAGGATAAAACATTTTTATTGACCTTTAAGTTTTAGTTGCTCAGGAAATGAACTCCAATGGCGTATGCATGTCTCTGCTTGTCCCCTCCAACAGACTTTGAAATCAATAACCAGTTTTGCTCAAGCTTGACACAGAGAAAAAAAAAAGACTGAAAATATCTAACCACTGTAAGATTTGTAAATACAAATATTTGTGTGTATATATATGTTAGTGAATATACTGCAGGAGAGAGAATGTGTTGGTAGTGTTGCTATAGCAAGAGCCTAGCTACAAACTCAGACATAAGAAAGTTTGATTAAGTTCTGTATGGAAAGTTATCTAGTGTCCTTTGTGATGCTTTGGAGTATTCAAGGCATCAGTGTGGGGATGGCAGATATAATACAGGACCTATGGTGGACTGGTATCTTTCTAGAGCAATAACAATGGACCTGGTGGGATAAGCTAAAGCATTTCAAATAGCACTATACATCAACATATGGGAACTGATTTGAGCCCAGGTGTCTTTTCAGTGCTGAAGTTATGCCGGATGAATCCCAACTCTAAATATAGGAGCTCTAAATGTGGACCTGAATTTCGCCCTACCACCCAGAGTCAATTCAGATATTATCATTATAGTGTAGATTGCACCCAAAAGTCCCAAGTTCACAAGAATTCACTGTCATGTTTTCACATCTTACATAATATAGAGAAACTGAAAGTAGTTGTACAACATGAAAGCTTCATCAATATAGCATGAAGTTTATTGATTCAAAAAACGTGCCGCAAAGATTTTTCCATATTTGTTTTCAAAAAAGTATGACCTAATGGAGGGGTAGGAAGGCGGTTGGTAGCTCTTCAAAGAAATAGCATTAAAGGACAAACCTGCTCTAACACAAAGGAATGCAAGATAGACTACAGAAAGCAACCTTCTATAAATTCACTAAAAACAAGAACCAGACTAAAGAAAGTTTACCTGCCATTCAGTAGAGAATGCAAGCAATAGACAAATGATGCTGGGAACACCAGAGTATTTTTCACATCTAAAGTAAAATGACAAATGGTAATGAAGCAGCTAATGTAATTAATACCACTAACAAAGAGGGTAACACAATGGAGAATAGGTAAGGAAAAACAAGTTAGATAATACATGGAACTTTTCAAATTGCCTGGCCCTGGTGAAGTCCAAATTGTTAGACTACTTCTGGAATTGGCTGGAGCAAGCTCCAGAACTGAGGAACTATCTTTTAAAAATTGTGGAAGATCAACAAAGTGTATCATCTGTGTTTAAAAAGGAGGAAGAAAAGAAATCTGACTTTTGAGATAGTATTGAAAGGACTACTCTTTTTTACAATTAACTTTAAAAAAAAAAAAAACAAGTTCTGAAAGAATATGATCCACATTTTCAAAAAAATAAAGGTAATAAGGAAGGGAATAGCTCATTCTTCATGTCTACTGTGATCAGAAGTAATGGGCTTAAATTTTATCAAAAAAGACTTAGACTAAATATTGGGGAGAAGGAACTTTCTACATGTAAGGATAAGTGAGTACTGGAGAATGGGAATGGGAATCCTCATCAGTGGTAGTTTTAAAAAAACTGCTAGATAAATATAAATCAAGAATGAGGTAGCGGGGATTCTTTCTTGGGCATGGTGAGAGACCTGGTGGCCTTATAGCTGAGTTTAGCATTGTGTGGGACAAAATAATTTTCTCTTCTCTATGCTCAGGATCATATACTGTGTATTACTTGGGACCTCTAGCCTCTGCTGAAGTATAAATAATAAGATAATTACTTTTCTTCTTCTCTTTTCTATCCCATTCCTAGATGTCCCCAGTCCTGTAATGATGCCAGTCATCCGAAACTTCTTAAAATAGTAAGATCTAGGTTATTTTCATTTGAATTCTGCTTAACTGGGGAGGTCTGGCTAATATGATGGAAAATTCTTCTTTGTTGTCAATCTACCCCTCTGTTCTAAAACAGGTTCAATGAAGGAAAACCTAATAAACAAAATATCATCATTATTTTTCACGTGCCTAAGTATGTCCTCCAAGTTCAGCAAGACAGGTTTAAAACTGAAAAATACATGTTATCATTAATTTTAGATGCTGCTCTTCCCTGTCACTACTCGTGATCAAAATATGAACAGTGAAATACGGCGTACAATAGATTTTTCTACATGAATAGTCAACTTCAATGAAAACATTCAGTTCTTTGAGGGCTTGCAAGGTCAGGCCACTGAGAAGTTTTAGAAAGACAGAACAGGGCCCTTTTCCTATCATTGATGTGGGCCTCTTTTAAGGGTTTTTGAAGGTTTGCTTAGGATAGCCAAATACCTCAAAGGATAAGACTGACACCACCCATAACCAGGCAGACATTTGTGCTTTAAGTATAAAATGGGCATGTGTATGAATTTTTCTGTGATGATGCAATCCCACTGTCAAGCCCAAAGACAGAACCAGTAATGAAGGTACTGGATATTTTTACTAGTGTTCTGTAACATTGTTTTAATGCAATATGTATAAAAAAAACTTTTTATGGCTTAGGTGACGTGGTTTAAAATGCATATCCCTTACGCATCCTGCACCGTTACTCTTAAAGGAAGGAGAGGCAGTGAAAAGCTGTTGATTTTTTCACTGTTGATACAATCTTAAATGTGAATGTGTTCAAACACAGAACCGTCCTGCGTACCAGCGTTTTTTCTTCTCTTCTCTACTGATCAACCAAATGCTACAGCTAGTCAGGCTGAAATAATCCGTGGAGAAACTTCTGTTATTCTGCTATTGCTTCTGCTCAACAGCTATTTTCCAGAAAGAACTGTAAAACTGCAAAGACTTTTATCACACCATTATGCCAGTACTGGTCTGAGGAAAAAGAGCAGTGATGGCCCTGCAGAATTTCTAGAATTCCAAGTGACCAAAAATTGATTGCAGGCATTCACATAGGCAGACCTGACTGAACAGATGCCAGAGGAGATTTTCTCACTAAGATGGAGATAGAGAGTAATTTTTCACTGGTGAAATTACAGCTGCACTTCGACCACGCTACCCAAGTCATTGCAAGGTGGCCAGTTCTTAGGGTGGGCAGAAGATAAAGGAATGGCTTACTCAGCTACAGCAAGGCAAGATTGATGGAAATAAAGTTTTCCATGACAACCTGAAATTGAAGTTGATCTAAAAAGGGATGCGCCTCAAAAGACTGAAATTTCTTATGTTCTCAATAATAAAAAGCTATTAACAAAGCATTTTTAAGAGTATTTTATCTGGTATATCATGGAATAAAGATCTAGATATAGGCAGTAATTAAAGATCAACTTTGATTTTGATAATCCTTTTTAATTGCTTTTTTAATTGTGATGAAATTTTAAAACATTTCTGTGAAGTGCTCTGTGGAAAAAACGCTGATGTAGAGAGATTAACTAATCAAGATCGCTCTATTCTGTTTGAATAACTAGAAAGGAACTTTGAGTGGGTAAGTGTAAAATAAATCTTCTAACTAATGTATGGCTCCATGTAATCTCATCTCACCTTCTGGGAACAATGTATAACAAATTAAGCTTGGATCATGAAATGTCATACAAATCTGGCAGTGAGATTTCATTTGGAGGGAAGAACTACTGTTCTCTTGGTTCTTAACAGCCATAGAAAATTTCAATTACGAGAGCATCTTGACAAATTCTACCTCCAGGGTATGGAGGATTTTTTAAGTTTTCTTTAACCAGCTACAGTGTCCCAAAGAACATCGCCTGGTTTAACCATCTTGACTCATACCTATTTGTAGCTCACCTAGCCTCTTGGATAAGAAAGCAACCTTCAACAGAAATAGTGATTATAAAGTAAAATACTAATAGATGAATATTTAATGTGGTATAATAAAGATCCTCACAATAAACAGTAAAGTAAGGGTATTGTAATAACAGTAAACAACCTTGTTTCGTCTTCTTCGAAATTTGATGAACCATTAAAGGACTGAATATACATCTTTAAGTTAATCATAATGAGACTAGTAAGAAAGGGATAAGTAAGATGACAAGAGAAAGGTTCCTAAGGGAACGCAGAGTGAAACAAATTGAAAATTCATACAAAAAAGATTGAAGTGAGGATGAAGAAGAGGAAGCAGAAGAGAAAAATTGTAACAGAGAAATATGCACATAATATATACCAGATATACGTATCAAGATGGCTTTTTTGGTTCTTCTTTGTTTTTACATAGAATTGGTTTCATTAAAAGATCTGGTAATTGTGTTACACAGCAGTATGTGCTTGTTTTAAATAATTCATTCCTGGCAACAGTGAGAAAGATATAACTTAAGTCACAGAAAAATATGCTAAATTTGTATGAATTTGTTAAACCGTGGACATATTAAAAGCTCTTTTGAGAGGCTGGTCAAATTCCAATGTTGTGAAGAATAAAAGTATGCCTCCCATGTTGTGTGTTGCATGAGTTCTTCACTACGCAAACTTGGACACTCCAGAGCAGAAAGACTAGAGATAATGCGCAACCTGTATTCAGAGTAATGAAACTTTTATTCCTGTATCCTCCTTGTAGGTAAAAAATATATAACACAATACACAGGTACTTATTGTATAATTCCTCTCCTTTGCATTAATATATGCATCAAAATCACCTTAGAGTTATCTGATAGAAGTAGAGCAGGAGAGATGGGGTTCTGTTCATATAGACAGACCTTAGAGAAATAACGTGGAGTCTTTCCAAAAAAGTTGTACACTGTGTCCTTGACATACTGAGTCCTTAAAAGTATACACTGATCCTTGACTTTCTAGTGCTTAAAGCCTGTAACAAGAAAACAGAACATGGTCTCAGTGGAAGTTCTGTGACTTCTACTACTCCAGCAAGCCCTTCAAAAAGACAAAAGAATTTAAGTTGGACAAAAAATGTATTGGTAGTCATGGCTGAGCACCAGTACCCAACCACTAAAGCCTTTTACCTCTTCATCAAGAGAAAGTCCTGCTTACATGAGATTTGAAAGCAGTGGTGATGTCTGGGAGACAGATGTCAAGAGTTTTATTTAAAATCTGACATGAGGACTTAGCATCACAGCTTGAAAACAAGGTACATTTCTGAAGTGGCATAAATAGGGTTAATAATGCAAAATGTAAGAGTTAATAATTCATAATAGCCATGTGTACTTTCCAAGAAGAATAACATGGAGAAAGCATACGTGGAGAAAAACAGAGAGAAGGTGACGGACAGAGCTGGGTTGCAGCAGACAATCAACAGTCCCAAGGAAGACCCAGGGGAGGAAGATCCTGTAAAACAGCTGCTAAAAATAGGTTGGATTTTGGACAAAGGTACATTAGCATCACTACTGCTGTGTCTACTTCCACAGAGAGGGAGGAAGGTGTTATGAGTGGCCACATAGTTAGCAGCCAGAATCACTTTGCCAAGGCTTCTGTCCCACATGCAGCAGACATTAAATTTCAGACCCTGCATGCCTGTCTGGACCCCTTCAAAAAAGTCATGGAAGAAGAAGAGGTGAGTGGTTCCCTCTGTATCTGTTCTGTAGATGAGTGTTACCACATTTCACTGTCTTTTTCAGGGCAGGTTTGACATGACTTAGGTCATGCAAATCTCAGTTTCCCAGCTTACCTGCAATAAAGTGGAAATCACAACAATTCTGTACCTTACTGATGTACTGTTCGGTGGTCAGAAGGTGCTCAGATACTGCAGTGTTTGGGGAACAGGTTTGTTCCCCAAATCCTTCAGGTTTGACTATGCAGAACTACCCTGACGAGCTATAATTTAAGTTCAAACTTGTGAAAATAATATGTGCAAATCATTCTCAAACATATTTAATTCATAGTTAACTCAAGTATCATCCCACGTGTGTCCTGTAAACAGAGCGTAGAAGCCACTGACACCGTGCATCCCTGCCTATCTTCCTTGACTCCAAAAGACTATGTCTGATGACTAGCTTGGACTAAACTCTTAATCTTTAGGCAAGATGATCTCCCATCTAAATGTTGTGAGTGGATTTTTTAATAAAAACAAGTGCAGCATTCTGCAAGCAACTAAACTTCAACCAAACTTCAAACATTGTCATTATTTAAAGTATCAACACACACTTTTAATTACCATTGGTAAAATCAAGAAGCTTTCATTATTAATTAAGCAGCTAATTTTCTCTTGCCGTACGAAAGAGGGGGAAGCAGCTAATTGCATTTGAGATTCCCTTCAGCATAATTAGATCTAGGCAAATAGATAATCCCCCTGACACCAATGGCATGCATCAGACTCATTTTAAAGCAATCATTTCATTTGGGAATATCACACCTCTAGTGATTAGGCAAATGCATCTCAATTTTCTAAGGAATTATTTGGATAACACATGGAATTACCTTGAGAAATGGGCAAAATGAAAGACCATTTGTAAAAATAATAATATAGTTGCTATAATTAGTGAGACTATATTCTATTTTAGTTTTCATAGATGACTCTAAAGTAGAATGTGAAAAAATAAGTTTAGGCTATATTTTTCAGGGAGATAAATTTTAGGTCTATGGATACAACTGCATTTGATAACAGTAAATCCATCTTATGCAGTTCTTTGAACTGAAAATTGTTTCATAGACTAGAGTGAAGTTCATCAGAAATTAATTTTTAAAATAAATGCTTTTCTGACAATATAAACAGTTTAATTTTACCATTCCCGAATAAAAGATATTTTTTTCTGTTTGTAAATGGCTTTTCATTTTGAATTTCTTGTCATTATGTGTACTGTAAGTACAAAGTGTAATATAAGGTGTAAAAAACAAATTTTGATCAGTTTAAAAGACATTTTTCCAGAGGGTTTTTCTTTCCATCTCAGAAAAACGCATTTCTTCCCTATTTAAAACAAAACAAAACAAAACTTCATCAGTCTTCACCATTTCAAGTTAAAATACCTGTGTGTATATGTGTGTGTGGGTGTATGCGTGCTTGAGGGATATAAAGAGAGATGGAGAAACAATTTTAATGATAGAAAAAGGTGTCCTTATATGCATAAGTTATTAACTGTGAAATTAGCTCTACTAGGCTAAATTAGTTTACTCTTCTTTGTGACTATACTGATTCTGACGTATCAGCTAGTCTACCATGGGTAGGATTGCACTGTTCCCTGGAAGACATACAACCCCAAAGCTTCACTGGTAGACTGTAGACGTGGTCTCTTAAAGAACCTGAGATCCTTCTTGTCATCAAGCACTCTAATTGCTTCATGTT
>VYZM01011053.1:4111-33803 GCA_013398915.1 Dromas ardeola | reverse complement strand
GTCCCGTCTCTCAATCGCGGCAAGCATCTACCTAAGAACAGAGAGCAACAAGACAGTCCTTAAGCAGAGGCCAAAGAGACAGACACAAATTGTGTGTGCTGTGTGCAGTATTCTCTTTCTGAAAGGTAAAACAGCATAATCACCTGTAAATCAGGGAAGCAAATACAGAGCCTTTCAGTTAGAATATGTTTTTTATGTCTATACTTGCCTAAAATTGTGTATTTATACATGTACACCTACATAAATACACAGAGAAAAATATATATGTATTTATGCACGTACACGTGCTTGCAGAGGGGTGCCGCATTTGCTGTCTTAGGCACAGCGAGTGACCAGAGGCAGCCCCACTAAATTCCACCTCCCGTGAGTGACCAGATGCGAAAAGCCCTGCTGCAGAAACTTAACTTGCTTTGAACCCAGTGTCAGATGGAGCAGAAACCTGGAGATCTCCTTACAGTAGCTGGCCCAGAAGAGCCTCTGATGCCCAGCTCACTGCACACCGGCAGCAGCTTGCCAAGTGGCAGAGCCACCAAGCCAAGGGGAATTGCAGAACTTTCTGCTATGCCAAAAACCTTGCTCGCTTAAAGAAAGTTTCCTGTTTTCCCCACAACTGTTAGAGCTCCTTTCCTGGTAGGCTTCCTCAGAGAGTATTTTCAGTAATATAGAAGTGACACAACTGAAAAAAAATCACTAGAAGGAAATAGGAGCGGCAGCTGGTCACAGAGGGCAGTCCTTGCAGCCTCCCTCATTTTCTCCACCCAGAGTGTATCAGATCTGCTCCACTGTTTGAGGGACACCCAGCAAAAAAAGCCAGCCTTTGCAAACACTCTTTTTTTCCGTGGAGGCTGTTAATGCTGAATGCGCAAGGGGGTTTTCCGTTGGGGGATTTCTTTGAAAATGTACCTGACATTTATATTAATTCTTCCTCCTCAAGCTGCATCGCAAACTCACGTCATTATCTCTTTCCTCAGACTTTAGCCTTTGAGCTTGTGGCATCCCTGGGGCTCGTCCAGGGGCCTGAGCAGCCTTCCACTTCTCAGGCTGCAGCCTGTGACCCTGTCACTCACAGCTCGGGAGCAGCCCCGCTGCCTTCACAGCCCGAAGGATACAGTTTTCAATCGTGTGCATCCACCTGAACGTGGCTTCCAAACAAAACATTTTTGCCTGTCAAGACAGCGTCTCTTCACCGTCCTGAAGTCTCTTCGGTGCTATGCACACAGCTGAGAGGAGAGAGCACTCCTAGCAACACAGGCTCAGGATTTTCTGTAATTTTTCTGCCCAGCTTCTAAGTTTTTTTATCACCTTCTCATGCGCGTAACACTTAGATGCCAACAATAAAATTAACTCACCATGTTTAAAGCAAAGCCCTTTTGCTTCCTCTTCTTTGTTTTTTTCTACTGTCTTAAAGAGCACTCTTCACCCTGTAAAACTGGGTTTCGTCCCTTGCCCAGTGCTGCTGTGAACTCCAAGCAAAAACGACACTCATCTGGAAGGAGAAACACTAGATGAGCGCAGAAGACTGTGTTCTGCAATACTGCAGCTACTACTGATGTGCTTTTGAGCACCTTCCTTTATTTAGAGAATGGCAAGGGTGGTATTCGAAGCTGTGAGCAGTCAGCAACACATTAAAGGAGCTGAGCAGCCTGAAGTCTCATGGGCAATATGCAGAAGAAACCCCTTCACTCTGAAGGTTTGCAGTGTCTGACCCGTCCCCCCCTGTCCTTCTCAGAGGAACAGCACCACAGAAGCACTTGCTTGAGGATCCAACGTGAGAAGCAGATACATCCCACCAGAGGACAGCATCCTTAACATTAACATCACCCTGCCTGTCTTCCCTGCTGTGGCTCCTACAGAACATTATCTCTATTTAGAGCCAAATTTGACAGGTGAAAAGGAGGTATAAAACACATCCAAAAAAAGAATTGCTTTGATCACTGACAAAACAAACACATTGAGCTTTTTTTTTTGCCACAGCCAATGCTGGGTCCCAGACAATGGTAACATTTCTGTGAATATTAGGAAGACATCTGCCTTTAAGTTTTACAGTAGGATAGTCTGCTACTTATTCTACAGTATTTTTCTCAGCCACCCCTCAGGAAGACCACTTCCTGCCAAACCCTCAAGGCTTTTTCTGTACAGAGTTGCCCGTAGAAGTTCTGGTCTCACAATGTTCTCTGGCACTTTACAGAGCCACAACCACTTTCACCAGGGAGCAACGAATGAGCGCCCGTTGAAACGTGAACTTCTGTTCCGCTTTCCAGAAGCAAACACAACGGTCTGCTGTACAGAGGAGGAAAATCTTGCCAGCAAATCAGGTTTCTGGGTAGCAGCAAGCATGACTCATTGCTAAGGCTTACAAGAGACAAAAACACAGGCTGCTGGACACCAATTTATTTATGAAAACCCAGATTAACTCAACTGCATAGTGGAAAATTGGGCTTCCTCAATTTCTACAGAGGCATCAATCATTCTCTGACAGGTTCCTCGTGTGCATGCAACCCAGACAGCATTGCCCTTTTCTTCAGCTTCATCCTACCCCTACCCATTTCTGTTACCAGTTTTGCCATTACTTTGCTAACTTTGACTGTCCTGGTCCTTCCCAGAACAACTCTGTTCTGAACTTCCAGTCATTTTCGTGCAGATAGTGACTTGCTTGAATCTCGCACATCTCTCCCAGCTATAAATTATTTTTCATATTCCCCTGGCCATCCAGTTAAGCACAGCCTTATTTCCCATCATTTGAGTTGGTTTTAATGGGCCAGTGTTAATGGGTCATGGTTAGCTGATCTGGGCAGCACCTTCCTGGTGTTTTGATTGTCACCAGTGATCACACTTTCTTTTTAGTGCATCACACAGCATGTCACTTACTGTTGCTACCAGACAATCACTGGCAGCAGGACATCAAATTGGTTTTAAGAGCTATCTCTCTGAAAAACGTGAAGTACCATTCATCCTCAGCCAGTGACCGGGTTTCTGTGTTGGAAAAGAGGAGGGGAGTTGTTGCAAATGTACGGAATTAAATTCTCATGTCATTTGACATAAATCTTCTTAGTGACTATAAATGTGTATGACTAGCTGGCCCACATTACAGCACCCTGTTCTAATTTTAATGTAATTTTTCATGAAATTAATCATATCTTTCTGGTTCATTTGTTAGAAGTCCTAATTACCATCGGCTGGATTACGCAGAATGGGAAAATTTTCCTAGGTCACTAATTATCTCTGCAAATAAAGGTGTCCTGAAAACACTCTACTCAATAGCTTTTGATGAAACAAATGGATATTAAAAACCGGAGCTTAATGTTTGTTTGTGCAATGGCTAATACAAATGGGATCACATCTTGCTCGCAGCTTCCAGGGCTTGGCTACACAAAACGTCCACTGTCACAATGATTTTCCCACTGACTAAGGCAGACTGCACAAGCCTCGCTCTCCTGAAACCATTGCACCCTGGACTGTGAGTCTCGTACTGTACCACTAGTGGAACTAAATGTGTCCTAGGAATAACCAAATACCACAACAAGAGTGGTCGGGACCTCAGTTGGTTGCACATCTTTCCTGTGAGTTGTTGCACATCTCTCACTAAAGGAGATGCAGCAGAGCTCTTCAGGTGAGAAAATTAAGACATCAGCACTTGTGCTCATTAAGGATCCCTTATCTTTTTTCACATGGGAGCACATGGTAAGCCCAAACTAAACCCCAGGGACTAGAAAATTAAGATTGAACTTAATGCTCTAACTGTGGTGGAAAAGGAAAAAAACAAACTTTATATGAACTGTAGTTTTGTTCCTGTGGTTGTAATTTTTATGCTTTGCTCAGGGGATGGCACATTGTTATTGTGGTTGAGAAAATTTTCTGTGGGGTAAGCGGGTTACTCTGAACTTCTGTAGGTGGCAAAAGTGCAAAGGCTCAAGTCCATGGAGGCAGAGGAGGGAGGAGGCGTTTCACCAGAGCAGAGGAGATGTGCCAGGGCAGCAGGCTCAGCTCTCCCAGGGCCTGGCCTGGCCACAGCAAACCCGCAGCGAGCCAGAGCCACAACAGCACAGCATAGGACCTGGCGCAACAAGTTTCTCCAAATTTGAGCAGCCAGGCCGAGCACAGCCACCCTTTTCCTCCATTTGACAGCACCTGTAAATGCAGCTCTGGGTAGCTGGACTAATGGTGGGTGTATATACATTGGTATTTCAGGCGAGCCATGAGGTTTTCCTCAAAGCAGCTCTGATGACCAGTCTGAGTGGCTAGGTCATGTACTGCACAAGGAAACCACAACCCGAGTGGCGGAATTTCAATTTTGCTTAAGAAAAAAACAACAAACAACACCAAAAGGACAATCCCATATAAATCACCAAGGTTACTGACACGCACACGGCCACCTTTGCCCCCTCCCCCCGCCCCCCCGGCCACCTTGTGGGGAAAGTGCTACAACAACAACTTTTTTCCCTTTTGCACAAACTTTGCTGTTACAAACCCTTCTTCATGAATCGTTGTGAAAACCACGCAGGTGCTTTGTGCAAGTTGCAGGCTCGCCGCTCAGAAGCTGTGCCTCGGGTGTCCAGTCCCATGGTTTTTCATCCTTTATGAAGCTCTGCCACTCACAAAAGCAAAGGCAGTGGTTTTGTTAAAAGGAAGGTTATGTTTCTGCATTGCTTCCGTCACTGGCTGAGTCACTGTTTTGAAGGTCACTGTCTGAAGAGATGACTAGATGAGATTTAGGTATCAAAGCTCCTCCCAGAGCTCTCACAAACCACCAACAAAGAATAAAAATCATCCCTACAACACAGAGTGTTGTAGGGTCACATAAGTGACCTTCACTATTTGTGTTCTTTGCAATAAGGCTGAGCCTAAAACAATCTTTCAGTGGCTCTTTCAGGTCATTTGGGAAGGCGTGGTAAGTACCCTTTCCTCCAGAGGTTCTGTACAAAATATGACACATTGTTTTTCAGGGAGTTTTCCTAACAGCTTTTCATACCAGGGCTGTCTAAGATGAAAAGTGAAGTGGAGCATTAGGTTTGGTAAGTCAGTAAACTGCTCCATTTGTCCCACTGCTGCTACAGAAGCCAGCAAATTAACTGAATTCTATAAATATTTTTTTTTTCCTTACTGCAAATTCTACCGCTTGCGCCTTGTTACACAAACTGCCCCGAATGCTGTGTGTCACAGCTACCCCCCATGCAAGATTCACAGGAGCATTATACATAAAACTCAAAGCCAGCAATTTTCAGGAATTAAAACTTTCTGATATTTTTCACTCCTCCTTACTCTTTAGCCATATCACTTTGCCTGCATTCGGCGCAGTAATTTTTCCAAGACTCATTTTCAGCCCGGTTGCACTGCTTCCAGGCCCAGCGACCAGTGTCACTGCCTGCACTACACGGCTGCACGCTTTGCAGCAGCTAACTTTGCAGCATGACAGACCACTTTCTATCAGCAAACACAAAACCCACATTTTATTAAACAGTAAAAAATCCCTTCAGTAAAATACATGTTATATTAACTTGAAAGACCGCACTACATCCCTGGCATTTCTAGGCACACTGTTTCTTACGTGATAAAAAGCAGTACTGCTCACAGATATCAGCTAGGAAATCACAAGAGCTCCAGGAACCTACCCCAATATGAATATAACATGACAAATCAATTTACTACAGGGGTAGGAAACATATGCAATTGACGGCTACGTCAAAATGGAATGAAATACCAACAAATGTAAAAAAAAAAAAGAAGGAAAACATATCTTTAAAAGCAAGAGGAAAGATTATAATGAACACGAGGGAAATCCCCTTTTAGGGTGGAAATTTTACTACGTTTATCTAAGCTTCAACAAGGGTTTGGTTATGTGCAGATATGAACTTTTACATTCACAGACAGGGGAACACAGTCATGGTGCCAGGCTAATTATTTATTATCTTAATAATGTATATTACTTTATATCAGGTAACTGTATGTGATCACATCATCTTAGTCAGGTAAAAGTTATGTTTGCTGGGAAACTGGTACTCAAGCTGCTGCTCCCTACCACTTGTGGAAAGCCCAGGCTCAGGTCTGCCATTCACCTCTGACATTTTCTGGTTGTTATTTGTCAGACTAATATTAAATTGATGTAGGTTTATTCATATGTGATAAACTGCTTTGCTGTTCTGCCTCTAATGGTTAGCATGTATTAATCTCTATATTGTCTTATGGTAACTACCATGTCTAGGCCTCATAAAAGGGCTGGGATTAAATGATAGCTCTTACTCCGGAACCCACAGCCATGGTATTCCCAAAATGGGGCGTTCTGAAGCTGTTAGCAAACAGACACATAACCTGTACTGGAAAGGAAGAGATAGCTTTGGTCCAAAGGGATTGCTTTGGCATTGCAAATCAGGATGGCTCAGAATCCCTTGCTCTGCAAAAAGCTCATTACCTTTTTGGTGCAATGACACCAGCATTGTGCTTCTTCAGGCACTCCTTTTTTCAACAAATTCTAAACCACAGTCTTGTTATTTCTCTATTATCTTACCTAAATTGTTCCTCATTGTTCCAATGGACTGTCGCTCCTCCTCCTCTACTCTGGAGAAAGAGTGTGTTCCAGTTACCACCACTGTCCATGACAGCCCTTAGGAAAGAAAATGCTGTTCCTGCTCCTCCAAGTTTGTTGGACAAATGCAAGAATTTCATAGGTCTCCTCCCTCTTCCTTTTTGTAGTACATAAGTTTCATTCTCACTACTGGCCCCCAAGGGAAGGAAAGTCTAAAGAAATACAAGGTGCAGCTGGCTTATAGGCAGAAGGGTGACAGTCCCCTGTCATTACAATGCACATCTGCAGGGGAACAGAATGGGTTCCTCAATCAATGAGCACATCCTTGGGGAGAGGAGAGTAAGTTGTACCTTCTAGCCTATAAAACCACGGGTAACTTTTATAAGAAGGGCATATGAGTAAGCTGAAAGTAAGCTAATATAGAAAGATAATGAGCAAATTGCCTTAGGAAATTGCTTTGGACATAACTTCATTAGCTCTCTAAAGACCATCTCTAGGATCTGCCTGTGCAGTGCAGTTGTAGCAGGATTTAATGCATTTTCTGTCTTACTTGCATTTCCCGACAGACCTCATGCTCCCGAGTTCTGCTGGCCCCAGATTCTGAAGCATAAAATCATGTTTATTCTAGCCAAGCTCAGCCTTATTAAAGTCTCCTGCTCAGCTGCTCTGTCCTCACAAGCAGCACAAGAACTGCTCTGCGGGTTTCTTGGTCGTTGCAAGACAATTATGTAGGCTAGAAAGGAAAGAAGCACAAAATAAACTACAGACAGGTCAAATAAGGACATGAAGCCCCAAATCAGTGTCTATGAGATCACAGTGAAAACACGCACAGATAGATACATGCATTCATCTATTTATACCTGTCTATATTAACTGGCAGAATACACCGAGCAGAGGTTTTTTCTTTCAATACTGTGGGAGGAAGCTGGTATAAAGCAATCAGAGAAGAATCACCAGAGTGGCCTTCTGGGCTGATGTATGCTGCAGACATTCCCAAAGCTGATGGAGACAGCATGATTAATTTTCATAAATTATTGAACAAAAAACAACTTTCAGCATCTAGAAATAAATATCACATTGGTAACTGTTGCATTATTCACCATACATGGGCTGATTGAAAATCTATGTGCCAAGCAGTGAGTCAAATGTTTATTCATGGTAGAGAGGTAACAAGGACATACACAGACATACACAGAGCCACAGGGTGTTTGCAGGAGGCTTACTTCCTAACAGAGTTACCATGCTTGTTTATTATCTACTGCTAGCTTGCTTTGCAAGAATCATTTACACTTTTAATACTAAAGGTGACATCGAGTCTCAGAATTTCAGTACATATTCTGACCGCTCCAGTTCTGTGCGTGCTGGGTGGGTGGCCAAGGCCAAAGTCTGAGCTCCTGTTCATATTGCTTTTTTGCTTATTTTAGACCACAGGTCTGAAGGCAGTATACATCTTGGTAATTCATTCTTCTTCAGTTTATCAGGACAACTGGTATCACGGACAGCCTGCAGAGCAGAATTTACCCCACCACAGATGCAGAAAAGAGTGCCACATAAGACAAGACAGAAGAAAAAGATGACAAAAGGAACTAGCAGAAGGACAAATATATTTTGGAGAGTTATTAATATTTGGTCAAAACCTCCTTCAGATTTGTTTGCATAACTTTAATTAGCATTTCTGTTCTTCACATTTTGCAAACAGAAACTATTCACTTCCAATAGCATGCTACCTATTACAACCTCACAGTGACTATTTTCACTGAGAAACTGGGAAAATGGTTCACATGGAAACCCGAGTTTTTCACATCCAAGCGACAACAAAACCAAGGGGAATCTTTAAATCTTAATTTTTTCAAAGGAAAGACAACATGGTCACAGAAGAAATAACTTAATCAAGAGCCCAGTGTTCTGTAGAACAGCAGTTTCAGCAACTATTTTCTGACAAGTTTACTGGTAACTTCCTCAAAGCCTCATAGTAATTCACTATCAAGCTCAGAGCTCTGCTTCAAATCAAAATAAAATTAGCATTGAACTGACATTATTTAAATGGCTTTGTCATAACAGAACCCAAGCAAAACTAATTTCTTCGTACTTTTAAACATTTTTTTTTTCCAGAGATATTCTGCACCTGTGATGCCTTTTCTCTTCTTCCTCATAGCATCACTCATGCTTTGCTCTCACACCTGGTTACTTGCAATATCAAAACCACCAAATTCAGGGGCTGTGAGAGTTTACATGTTCGTACAAACATGAGAGGGAACAGAGACAAAAGCAATACTGCTTAAACAATGGCTCGCTTGAGTGCAATAAAGCCAGCATACATACATTGGCACTATTTTGGTTATTAGAAACTGCCCTCAGAAATTCCTGGTTTTTTACACATGGATCCAGGAAGAAGGTAAGGCCCCATGCATGTGATTAAGGTATTGGCTCAGATCTTAAATTGGAGATCATCTTAGATAACCTGTGTTTTTCAAAGCAATAAAAGTAACAATGGAAAAATACTGACAAAAGCTAAAACAACAAAATGCATATTAGAAAAAAAAAAAAAAGAAGCAAGCCTTCAGTCCATCCAGATCTTTTCTATATATCCTGCAAGGAGCTCCCCACCGCCTTTACGCAGACACTCCCTTCTCTGCCTCTCCCCAGCCCGCGGCTTTCCCTTCACAGCATCAGTGACCCCGCACATCCCTCGCAGCCCCCAGCCTCCCCACCTGGCCTCACAGACCCCCCCTCCCCTCGCAGCAGCAGGGGAGGGCTGCAGCCTCCCCTCTCCCTCTGCCTGGCTGTGCCCGGGGGGACATCCCTCTGTGCCTCCCCCCCACAGACCCCCTGCAGCAGCAGGTCCTCCAGCTCTCACACCGGCCCCAGAAGACACCGTTGTCTTCATAAAGCGGCCCTGCTCCCAGAGCAGTACCTACAAACAGATATTATGGGTTTTTTAGCCAATTTAATTATGAAACAAATGTTTCATAAATGTAGGGTAATGCGGTTTGTCCATGGGGACAAACCAGTTGACCAGTCCAATGCAGCTGCAGGACCACAGTTCACTTATTATCACTCCGGTTGCCCTAACACATCAAAACCCACTTCAGAGTCATTAAATATTTAAGGTATTTGCCAGCAGAAGTGTAAAACTGATTTGCCATAGAGGCCGTTCCTGACACTGGAAAACAAGCAAAAACCCAAGCTGAGTTGCTGCAGCCACAGCAGGAAGGGATCGGGCCCTCGATGCCGAGAGCACAGGCATATGCTCCTGAGCCAGAATCACTTGCAGAAATTACATTTTACTTCTGTGGCTCATTCACACTTCCCCCATTTCTATTTCCTCCTAATATTTAATTGAATTTTAACCTTTCTCTGAGGGGGACCCCCACAGGGTCTGGTAAACTGGAGTTTAAAACTCTGTTTCGGGAAATGGGAGAAAGGCTTCTGGAACAGGAAAATTTGCCTTGCAACTGTCAAGAATTAGGCTTCTCTGAAAGTCTTTGAGTAAGCCCTCTCTATACTTTTTAAAGTGACCTGGTGGCAGGAACAGGATTCCTGTGGAGGCAACGAGCAGTGAGGAAAAACACTCTGAAGTCTGAAGTGGGATTGTGCTGGGAGAGAAAGTGGTCACCTTACACCAAGGAGAATTCAAGGTGTGACTGTGCAGCAGCGGCACCTCTTCATTAACTTCAGTTGCAGGCGTTGCTTTTCAGTAGTGTATGACACACTGAAAACTACAGCTTGGCTTTTAGACCGAGTTTACATGACTGGCTGTTAGCTTTCCTTTAGCTTGTAAACCCAGACGTTGAGTAGGTGTATTGGTACAGGAGGCTACAGCATGAAAGCTCACCTACAGCATGCTATTGCTGCAGGACCAGCAGTCACAAGGGGCACCTGCAGACCTTCCCCACATACCCAAGGCAGGAGCATCATTAGCCGTGGCTGACACCTGAGCCCCCATACTTCAAGTCCCAGGGTCCACGGTTACCAGTTTGGATCGCTGGGTCCACACCAGGTTCCCGGATGTCAGGTCTTTGGACCTTTACCAGTCTAATACCTTTGATTAGGCCTATGATGTGTTACTGATGTAACTGCTTGTATATGTGCTGTACGGATGGTCTTCCCCTTTACTGCTTATTCTCCTTCCTAACAACAATAAACTACATAACGATAAGAACTGTTAAACAGGTATAACTTCTCCCAGTAGCAGGGCTTCAGTGGTTTTGACAAGAGCAGAAAAATTAAAGCTAGCCACTTTTATGTATAGGCCACTATCACAGGTGCTAATTAAGGCAAGGGCCCTTTCTGCTTGCAGTGGTCAATATGACCAGCTCCCACTCCCACTTGAATTTAGTTGTATTTTTTCCTAAATTGATTCTATGATTTTATCTGCAGCCTTGATCAAATGCGCCTGCCTCTGCATAGTACAGACCATGAAAAATCAGAGTAATTCCCACATCAAGCCTTGAAGATACAGCTAAACTACCAATATCTTCAAATGACAGAGGATTAAATGTACTCCTTGGCAATTTATTCCAAAGGAAAATTCCTTTGCTGAAAAAAATAATTATAATTTTAATTTTACTGCTAATATGTAGCATCATGTTCCAGCCACTAGATCTCCATTATATTTCTGTCTGCTAGATTAAGCAATACTGTATTAGCTGATTTGTTCATTTTCTGCATTTATGGCCCAAGATCAAGTTGCTTTTTTGCTTGGGGGTAAAAAAAGGCAGGTATCTCCATTTATGAGACATAACTTCCTTTTGGCTGCTTTCCCTTCCCTCTGGGTGTTATTTTACTTTTATCTGGTCAAGTCACTCCTCCATAACTCAGTTTCCATTGAACATTCAGCACATGGTTCATTCGCGTCAGCGGGGTCAACAGCAGCGATGAGCAATGGCCCCATTGTGCCTTCCAGGACACCTCCGCAAGGAGACACACCTGGATTTGCTTTTCTGTACATATCACAAAAATGAAGAACATGATCAAATGCTTGATCACCAACAATAGACTCAATAGAAAACAGAAGTGGAAGGATTTTGCAGGAGCGTTTACCCAGCAGCCAGAGGAAAGGAGAATGAATCGACTCTTAGAAAGGCTTCAGGAACAGTTTGTTTCGAAGCAAGGTAATCACCCAGGGGTGGATTCTGCAGCTACACAACCCCCCCAGGTTTGGCATTCCAGTCTTTATACACACCCCCATCCCAACCTTGGAGACAAGAGAAGCTGCTGCGTGCCCTACCCTTCAACTGACAGCACTCTAGAGCTGCATCACTTTCTGACTCTGTGCAAAACTAGCCAAATCTTAACCGAGTGCACAAACACGATCTTCTCACCGGTCTTGCCAGCTAACTCAACCTTGGACATTCAGCTCAATTAACAGCACCCAAAAGAGGACCCAGATCCTCTCCCCTTCTATATAGCCCAGCAGACACTGCACTTCCTGGAGCACAAAGTTTCACTGCCTCATCATGCCTCATCAGAAGACAAGGCACCAGCCACCAGCAGAACAGATACTCAGAGTCATCCCTCTCAGACACTATGCAAAGTGACACTTGTTTAACAGGAAACATTTCAGTTTAATTTTAAACTGTGAGCAACACCCAAACTTCACGCTACCATCAGCTAACCTGGCAATTGTGGAAAGCCTCAGAGGCAGCTGAAACCCCTGTCAGATCAAGTTCATGTCACTCTACCCCTCAGCTGGATTGAACACCATGCAGAACTCAGCAGTTCAGTTGTTAAGAAATTTGAAGTCGATCTGTAAAAAAAAAAATCTGTCAAAAAACCCCAAACCCCCAAAAACCAACCAAAAATATTGAATTATGACAGCAGAGAAACCCCTATTTTGATGAAATAGTCACCAAACACTCTTGGATTAAGCAAGTGAGTTCGTGCTGTAGATGCTCGGAGAGTGTAACACATTTCCAATGCAACCCCCACCTCCGCTTTCTGCATCTGGTCATCTGAAGGGCACATCTCTTCACACCCGAGCTTGAGTGTTTTTTCTTGTCAGGATCCATCGCAGCCCAGCCCTTGTCTCCACTCACTCCCAAGGCTGCAATATTGAAGGTCATCATCTGTCATGTTTATCTACTCCAACAGCCTTTGAATGCTACTAGGTAGGATCACTGCCCAAAGTGTTATTTCTAGAGCAGTGGGATGGAGGCCACCTAGAAGAGGTCCCTTCTCCTGGTGACTGCAGCGAGCAGTGCCTGACCGGGGGGAGAGCACAGCCCCTGAGGAACTGGGGATGGTGGCAGTGGTGCCATGGTGCCAGCAGCAACTCTGTGGTGTGCACATCTGTCAGGTAACTAAAATGAAAGCGGCTCATTTCACGTAGATGGAAATGAAAACTCCCAGGTAAGTGCTCCAGGTAAATTTTTCTTTAATATCTCCACTTCTTGCTATTCCAATTTATGAAATGCCTCAGGTTTCTGAAACTGAGTATAAAACTATACACTTAATGACCATAGAGAAGCAAAATGCTATGGCTACTTAATTTTAGGATGACTCAGTTCTTCATGTCTTCGGCTCTTTATTGCTTTATGACTTCAGAATCTGATTTGGCTGCCTTGGTTTCAAATGAGGACAAGGCATGCAGTACAAGAAGACATAGTGTCTGTTCCCAAAATATATGTACAGAGATTTTAAATAAATCTTCATTTAAGAAAGCCATAAGAGAGAATTCCAAGATCCTTCAGCCAATGAAAACAACACAGATAATACAATTAGCTGGCTGGTCTTGAAAATTACAATGCTGATGTGTTTTAATGAAATGAAACAGAGGCAGTGTTTGCTCTGCTGGCCGAGTGGGCTGACTCCAGCTCCAGCTCATTTTCTGGAGGCAGCTCCATCCTCAGGAGGCTGTGTTGTCCGATTACTTGCGTGCCGATGGCCAGATGTTTTTCTGGTTCTGCCCTACCCTATAGGAAGTTTGGAATCTGAGGCCTGGCAAAGAAATAAACCATTTAAACCTGCTCATGGATTCACAGGGTACTACTCTGGTCTGCAAAGAAGAGGGATGAAGCTTTACCAATTGCAGGCATTCACATCCCAGTTGAGCAAAACCTTGGAAGTAGGAGTGCATTTTTAAGAACATTGTTAGCGATACAAAAGTCAGAGAAGTAACTCTCCAACTGGCTGCAACAACAGCTGCATGTATTTTATCCCTGTTCAGGGATATTCTTATTTTATCCCTGTTCAGGGATATTTTATCCCTGTTCAGGGATAAAATTCATTATCTGTTTTTTCACTTACTTGAAATGACTTTTCCAAATCAACAGGTTTTTTTTCCTTTTTGGTGATGTACATGATTTTATTCCTTTGGATGTGTTTTCCTGACACAGCTTTTTTACATATAGCCTGTACCAAGCAGAATTCAAGACAAGGGGAAGAAGTTAAGTTTGGTATAGGAACAAAGAGCACCTTTGATAATTTTTCCTTGTAATAATTGCCTAGTGATGGAACCTCACAACTGCTGTACGAGTCCAGGCCCAGGATAGCTGAGAGCACGTACATGTCTACTAAAGCCAATTAAATGGAAATTCAGCCATGCCACATGCTGATTGTATTAAGAGCCCTTAGACTTGCTACAGGACAAAAAGCAAGTTATGGACTCCAAAGCAGCTTAGAGTAAATGATAAAATTTAAGAGTAAGTGATAAAATGTTATTGATACGGGTATCTTAAGGCCATAAAGAAGCTGGGGCAGCTGTATTAAAAGGTAAGAAACAACTGTAGGAAACAAAAGCAAGCATAACATTTCTTGGAGAAAATAAGCTGCTGCCTTTAATTCTGCCATTTTGAACTTCTGTAGGAGGAGGACTTCTACTTCTCTGCTAACTGAAAGGTCTCACAATTCATCTACAGCTAATTTTACCATGCATCAGATAAAAGCACACATACTACCTGTATTTTCATCCTACTTCCCACGGCCTCTAGCAATTTAGCACTAAAATACTTGTGTGTAGTTATTTCCAACTGTAGGATTTCCAATTCTTACTACGTTTATGAATAAATAGTGACTTGAACCTCTACAGAATAAGATGCAGTTATTCTTATTTCCCAGCTGTTATGCTATAGCGGTACTAATGCCACCTGCAGTATCTCTGTATACTCTCTAATGTTGTCATCGCCCCAGGTAAAGCTTAGACTTACCGTCCTTTCCATCTCAGAGAACAAACTCAGGCAGAGAAAAGAGGCTCAGCAATAGAGAAGCTGCTGCCTTTAATTAAATCACAATGAAGTCTCTAATTGTAGCCCAGGGAAGAGTCTTTTAAATAAACTCATATGTGTTATAGCTAACACTTGAGATGCAAGGTGGAAGTCAGTCACTGTTTTTTTCAAATTAGCACATCTTTAAATTGGTTTCTACAAATAACACAGATAGCATCATTAAAAACCATTGACCTGCCTTAAGCAAAAAAATTAAGGGGTCCTTATGCCCACTCTGATGCAACCAGCCCAGTCTCCTGAGTCTTTTCGTAACCCCCTAGTCAAACTGCAGTAAATTTTCAAGATTTTTCAGAGCACCTATTTTTTTACAAGAAGAGAAACTGATACAGGCTCCAGGCATTATTCCCAACTGACCTTCGTTTTCAAAATGTACTAATTCAAGTCTAGCTTACCTGGATCAGAGATGGCAGCAGCGACCATGCTATACGCAAGCGTTTCCACTTAAGCAAATCTCTGCTAAGACACGTATGTGGCAGCTCTGTAGCAAGAAAATATATTGTCCCTGTCTCCCTTTACAATATACCATCCTGTCTCTATTGAGAAAAAGCCTCATCGAAAGTTTCACGGCTTTTGCTTTCTCCCTTTCCTAAGAAGGATTGGTACTATCAAGATTAGTATACTTCAGCCATAGAAAAATCAAAGAGCCTGGTAGTTCTGAAAAAACAGGACCAGATAAGAGTGTTGAACTATCAGCTTGAAATATCAAAAATCTGTACTTTCAGTATAGATTTACCGCATTTTACTAACAGATCGCATTGTTCTGAAGTATCATTTCTATGCGAGTGGAAATTAACACCACCAAGAATAACGCAAGTTCTGTAAAAACACCAAATAGAAACAGATACTATACCTGAACTAAAAATCAAGGTCACACTGTAAACACACTAGTGTGCCACATATACTCCACATTTTCCGCCCAAATACTGTTTTACTCATGTTTATACATTCTGATTCAAATGCCACAGTAACGACATAGCAGCCACAGAAATGCTCAACAGGCCAAGTCTGCTTAAATTACAATTACAGATGAGATGTCTAATTTCTAGTCTTTCCTTTCACATCCTTTTATTCCAATGTCAAAGAAAATACGTAGTGAGGCATTTATGTTTCTATATACTATCCTCCTGACTCCATGTCCAGCCTAATAAATACATTAGCAAGACAAGTTGTACAAACGTCGTCTCTGCGTCTCTTTTGTTAAAGCTCATTATTTCCTTTTCTTCCCCACTTAACTTTTCCACGTTAGAAGGCATTCAGTATTTTTGCTGTTCTCAGCCACTAACAAAACGATGGGCTGGACCCGTACACCAGCACTGACAGCCAGGAGCAGCACCAGCGCCCTGCCCACGCATCCTTCCTGAATGGGAAAAGCAGATTAACTGATAGCCCAGACGCTCCATGCAGCCAGCACAGGGCAGGGTGGGCGAAAGAAAGCCAACGTGGGGCTTCTTCAGCAGAACAAAAACAGAGAGAACCACCTAATACATGCAAATGTATGTTCATTTCAAGTCTGTGAAACAACTTGCAAGAGGAATCTTTTTCAGGAAAAGTGAGGAAAGGGAAGAGAGAAAGAGGGAAGGGATGTCTGAGCTTTACTAAGGCCAAAAAAAAAAAGAATCCTGGTGAGAGCAGAATGGCAGACAACTGCCTATAATCTAAGTTCCAGCCCAAATAAAATTAATTCCTTATTTGCTTTGCCATAAACTAGGTTCAGCCACTGTTCTCCCAGAGAGAAAGGTGTTTGCTCATCGTGGCTCAGGTCCATTTTCAGCAAAGAAAGACCTACCAGCATAAAGAACAAAGATGATCAAGTCAGAGGTAAATAATGAAGTTGCTACCTAGCCCCATAGTCTAATCACGTAACCACAATACAGGCATCTACACTGATGAATGTGAAGTAAAAAAACAGACAGAAAATGATTCAAAAGTTATGTAACTTATATTTTGGCTGTTCTTTTTCCTGGAAATATTGGAAAACGTTGCCCCAGAAGGCGGCAGAATCGTCCTTAGAGATTTGCAAGACTCCCTGGGACAAAGTCCAAGAAACTCAGCCCAAATTTAGTGTCGATCCTGTCATGAGCAGGAGGTTGGGCTATACATGATCTTCCAGCTTGAGTGATTTTTGTGAACTGCCTTTCTACAAGTTTGAACAGCCTTTGAAGTTACCTTCAAAAACCAGAAATATTTATAATTCATTAGAAAATCAGCACTTCATAAAGTTGCAACTATGCCTGTACAACTTGTACTTCTCCAGCTAGCAAACGTACTGCTGTAATGGGTGATACTGCTTCACATTGTGCCATCTCCACGTCCACTTCTTCACTACCTAGGAAGCATGAGCTGCCTTATTTCAAGATAGATAAATTACAGGTATCATTCAGACCAATTCAGTTAAAGTAGGACAAAGTTGCAGGTCGATTAAAATTATTTACTTCATTAAGTTTAATGTGCTGGTGGATTATTTTTATAAATTTATGGTAGAGCAAACCACTTAAATTCAACACAAATGGTGACATGTGTAGATACATAAATAAAGGCAATTTAACTAAATAAAAATTTTTAAATATATCATTATATAATTAATTCAATATATCAGTTATATCAATATATCATCAATTTATGTGTACAGAAAGCCGTGTCTTGGCCCTCTGGGATCCTAACATCCTCTTCTATCAACCTTTTTCCATGTGGCAACTCTCTACTTCATATACAAGTACTGGTGTATGAATATGTAAATACTGTCAATATTTAATTTTCTACAAAGTGTCTATAAATCACATCAAGTCAGAACAGCCCCGGGCAGACATGGCAAGTCACTGAAGTAAGCAACATACACCTTAAAAATAATCCCCATTTATTTCAGAAACAGTACATCAAAGAGATACTTGACGTGTGTGTCCCCAGACTCCATAAATAGTTTGATAAGCAATTAGTACTGTGCAATCAACCCACAATATCCATAGGTTTTTGAAGTGCTTAGCAAGGTAATAGAACATCATTGTTCCCATTTCACAACTGGAACAACTGAAACAGAAAACTCATAGGAAATCAGTGATGTGAACGGGGAAAAAGGCCCACGACTCGTGACTCTCAAATCCAATCTTAAGCCACAGATGTCTTGACCATGACTAAATTTATAAACAAAAACTGAGACCAAAAAATGTCTTGGTTCTTTCAACTCAAATAAGAAACAAAGATTTCTCATGGGTACGGGACATGGTTGTTATTGCAGCAATTTGTGGATCGATAAGTCCAGTTATCCCAAAGACACTCGTGGGAAGAGGCCCCTTTATAAGAGCCAGATGGGTAGAAAGAGGACAGCAGCATGAAGCAAGCTAGACCCCAAGCTGGAACCACTGAAACTGAACTTGTGGCAGAGCAACATTCCAGAGAAACCCCCAAAATGCCAAGAGGCATTTCTGAGTTGCAAAAGTTCCTGCAGAGACTCCTGCACTAACAAACACTTCCCTCACGCTATAGCGTGGGGAGCCCAGCTGTGAGGAGGCTTCTGGGCCACTTGGCTACCAGGAGGCCTGGCAAGGCCATAGGAAGCAGAGGCTGTTGGAGAACAGTTGCTCTACAGTTGAACCAGGGCTTGACCAGGCACCCGTCAGCCTGGGATCGTGGTGGTGCAAGGCCAAGAGACTTTCATAGAAAGACACGTCTACACAAGGTCTTGATTTCTGCAATATGGCTATTCTTGTGATTACTGCTCAATTTCGCATGTTTTGCATTTCAACTTAGCACCACATTGCTGAACACTAATTGGAAATAGCACTTGTTATCCACCATACGTCGACGTACTGTCTCAAGAGGACTGGGATTTCACAGGAAGATATCTCTACAGGCAGAGATAGAAATGAAGATCAACCTCTTTTGGCACGGATATCTACCCAAAGGGGCTGCAGAGACTGCCCTTAGGGCACACTCATATACTGCCTTTGAAGAATAACAGGGCGTAATTCTGTTTCAATCAACTACCACCGATTTCATAGGCATGGCACAGAACCTGAGCACACACTTCACAGAAGGAAAAGCAACGCACAGATGAGCAGGGAGAAGAGAACAACACTACAGACAATGCGTTATCTAAGGATCTTCTTTCCCTTATATCATCCAGTCATTTTCACATTGCAAAGATCTTTGTTAGCTCCCACAGACAGGAATTTTGGGACTTCAGGTGAGGCCACATGGCTCATTTGGTGCCATGCTGATCTCTTGGTTTTTCTCTGTGAGCTGGGCACTTCCAGTTTTCCTGAGGTAGCAGATACAGAGGTCTTTGTTTCACACCTTTAAGAAAAACAAAAGTGAAGGAAAAAGGGGACAGACAGACAGATCCATTGGAGTTTCTTAGGAAAGAGGCAAACACACTGGGTGAAAAACATGTTTCTGAAATACTCCATTAGGACAGGCAGCGCCAGGCTCCAAAAGCAAATCTCATCCTCTCAGAATCACCCTGAAGAACAATTGCAAGATTATTGTGGCAAGTTACACACAGTTAATCAGAGAGGCATGACTTTTCATAAATAAAAAGGCAGGCACCCAACACTCCAGGGCTCTGAACTTCATGCAGAACGGCTGTTTCGCTCGCAAACATCCTGCAGCAGGTCAAGGCAGAGGAGCTGCAGGCGCTGTGCTGTAACAGTACACAGTACTGACAGCAGGGAAGACCGTGCTGCTATAGCGAGGCATTCACAGAATTTATGTGCAGAAAGTATTCATCTGACGACAAATTTACCCACTCTTTCTGTTGTTCTGCCAGTTTTTCTGCCAAGCATTTTACCAGGACAGGGTCTACTTTGGAGTCAAACTTGTTGGCGAACCAGTGCCCATAATTCAGAAGCCACCTTAGTTCTGCAGCCCCATAGATGCAGACGCTGCGAAGGTGGGTACCAGTGCAGGGAGGATACAAATGTTCTTCAAGATAATTCCATTTCACCAGACGGGTTTTGCTTTGTAGGTCTGTTATGTCCTGAGCCAACCTTGGAACTTCCCCAGGGACTCCAGGAACACGTACAAGAGTGGCCCAAAAATGTTCATCCGGAGAGTATGTATCCCTTGACCACTCGAAAAAATCTTTTGCAAGAGAGCTTTCAAGGGTATATTGAATAAATGCTCGGCTTAAAACAAAATAGGCACTGCCTACAAATACCTCAATATTATGAGGTGGCGGATTCTTGGAAATGTTGGTTTTTACAGGCATCTGCATGTATTCATAAGGCACTTTCATAAGTTCATAGTGATAAGTAAATCGTTCTCTTTTGCTGCTGCTTGGTTTTATAGTTTCCAGCATGTTTCCTCCACCGAGTCTCTTCAGTTCAGCGACCAACTCAAAATTTGATCTCAAAGGGAAATCTTGGCCACACAAATTAATAACATACTTCCAGGGAACTGCAGAGTCCATCAAATCAGACAAACAATTGAAATCTGCTTGCAGCCGTGAAATATGTGCATAGTCCACTGTCTCCAATTTTGACGCAATGAAAATATTGGGGAAACATTTAGCTAGATTGTTCATAGCAGATTTGAAACTTTTTGCTGCTTTTTGGTCATAATGGATACAGTAAATATTTTGATGGCTGTACAGTGAATGTATGAGCCTTTCTACCATTACTGCATCTTTGTGAACAACCAAAGAATAGGCAATTGGAAAACTCTCCTCCTCTGCAGAAACAAGTTTTAGGTGGTATTTCCTAAGTGAACGGTACACGTGGCAATCACTGGTCATTGCTACGATATCTTCATCAGCTAAATCAATTATCTCTTTCTTTCTTATCTCTAAACTCTTGCCGATTTCATGAGGATCTTGTTCATATATAGATGAACAATTAATTTCATACTGGAACTCATTTCTAAGGTAGGAATACCTGTTTCTAACATAAGAAGAAGTGCTCAAGAAGTGCTCAACCAAATAAATGCCCTTAGAGGGAAAAAAGTGTCTTTCGACATGGAGGAGCTTCAGCAGTGCAATCAGCCACCCCGTAACACACAGGATCAGGATCTTCCTTCGTGAGGGACATCTGTAGGGACACTTGTGTCTCTTCATTCTGCAAGAAAACAGAGGCATGATGGTATTTTAAATCAGGAACAAAGAACCACAGACAACTCCAGCTTTTAACAATGACATATGCACACCCATCTGTCTACAGCACAAACACCACCTCAGTGGGACTGGGCACTGGAAATCTGCAGTTTCTTCTTCATCACCATGTTAATTCAGAGACAGATTTTACCACAATAATAGGCAAAGATTTCATTCCCCTGAATTAGCTGACTGAAGAGAATAAACCAACTCAGATTTCAGATGATTTCCAACTGAACAAGAGTGTTGGAACAAGACTCCCACTGTTTATTTTCCAAACATTTTTTTAATTTTTTATGAGTGACAAACTGAAGTACAGCAACCTCTGCATTGGCAGAAACATGACTGTCCTCTAAGTGAGTAGGAAGGATTGTTTATTTTACCATGTAACTCTAGGGTATTCAATGGGAGCAGCAAGGGAATCCCTTGTAAGTCTGCAAAGAACGTGTGCTTTATAGTAGATACTCAGAATTCAGTCAGAGCATCCTCACTGTCTCTAACACTGGGTTTGGCACACGAAGATGTCCAAGAGCAAATTAATTTCCTTCCCATCCTCTCTCAACAGGGTCTGACAAGCCCAAAGTCCTCCCTGTGTCCAGATTTATTCTGGAAAATACTGCTAACCTGCCCTACTACAGAAAGAGACGAATGAAGACACAGCACTTCAATCCACTGGAATGAGTATATAATGTGACCTTTTGAAGGCAGAAGGGGTAGTAGTGAGCAACAGCACATCTATCCTGTTCCCTGCCGTGTGACACAACCTCGGTTACAACTGTAAAAACATACACATGACAGGGTATGTTTTATGCAGCAGGCTATTTAATAACATTCCTGTGTAGCAACTTAACAACTGAGGTATTACCACAATAAAAGCTAAATACAGCAATCCCCTTTCCACATAGCTTCGCTTTACAAGCTGAGTCGAAGCAGCATTGTTGCTATGCCTGAATTAAAATTAGACCAGAGTCCACATCCAGGTGCAGCATTAAACTTACCTCTGCTTAGCTTAAACTAAGATCTACTTTTTCTCTAAATCAAACGGCTCCCAATATTTTCTTTTGAGAAGAAGCTGTTCCAGAATGCCTCAGACTGAATAAAATGTTGGGGCCACCAGAAGTGGCTCAGAGATCTGCAGATGCCATGCATGCTTGTAAAATCAAGTATTGAGGTGTGCAAGCAACACTTACTGCAAAGACTAACTTAGGCATCTTTAGCATTCCCACCAATGTCAGGTCTTGCAAACTGCATCTTCAGTTAAAATGCAGCCTGTCGAGGCAGAGCTGCTTCGTTAGTCTGTTCTGACTTTCCCTTTCCCTGTACATCTTTCTCCTTGATATTTTTCTTCTGGGGGAAACAGAAAGGAGAAGGAAATGGCACCTCCTTGTTTCCCCTGGGGGTACCAGGTATAGACTGGGGAAGGGAGAAGGGTAAACCAACACGTACCTATTTTGTAGAAGCCAGAGCTCAGCAGCTCTCTGCGGGTTTTACAAACAGCCTCCAGGTACACTAACAAACAAAGAGAAAAAACAGACCTATTTCCCAAAAATCCCACCTTCCCCCTTAGCCAGCAGGTGCTTCCCTTCTCTTCTCCAAACTAATCCCAGCTCAATGTCTAATCCAGGTCTCCCCTTTACCTACTTCCTTCCTGTACCTATGTTCCTGGAGAAAAGTGTCTCTCAAAAGCCTCTCCTAACCAAAGCCAGGTTTCCAGCCATATGACAGAAGCCCTGTGGAGGGCAACACAGCTAACTTGCCCCTGTTTTTCCTTTGGAGGGAGAAGACCTTGTGTGGTGCGCTCTCCCTGTGAAGCCCGCCCTGTGCCTCTGGCCGTTGGTGTCCCTGGCTACTGAGGAAAACCCCTACCTCTCCTGACTGAATGGGGATTGCCTCAACCAGGGAACCAACCTTCCCTTCCTCTCTACCTTCTTCAAGAAGGCAAAAGAGAGCCTGGACAAAGGAAAAGGAGGGGTCAAATAGTATATCCTCCACTGCTCCAAACCTCCTCTACCTATGGTAGACCTGGCCAGCTTCCACCCAGAGCCAAACATTCTGTTTCTAGGCAAGCCAACAAAAAAGCCATTGTGCCACAGTTCCCTGCCTGAAACTAGCAATCTACACCACTGGAGCCTGGTGTGGTCTGGAGTTAGATCAGGATGTGCAAGAAATCACCTGCACAGCACTGAGGACTCCCTCTTTGCAGCTGATGAGCAAAGGATCCACACTCAGCTGCCTCAACATTCCTGTGGTTTTCAGCACTGCCAACCACAAGACACTATTGTGCCATACAAAGAGGTCATAGAAATCCAGAAGACTGTGGTGACATGGTTCAAATTCCCTGTGGTGGAAGTAATTAAGGAGCACTGGTGAGAAACCTCAGCTCCTCCACCAAATCCCTTGTTTATGGAGGATGTCTCCCTGAGCCTGGCCAGCATCTGGTCAGATGAGAGCATCAGGAGCCAGCAACTACATCCACAGCCCCATCTGTTTGTTTGTTGTTTTTTTGGTTTTGTTTGGTTTTGTTTTTACAACACACACTATATCACCACAGTGGTCCAGACAGAATCAGGCCACATGTGATCCCAACCACCCTTAAGAACTCTAACATCTCTCCAGCAGTGCAGTTCACCACCACTAATATCCCACTGTCCCTCCTGCTCTATCCTTACCACATTACATTCATACTCTCTTGTTACCTCCAACGCACTCCACAGGCAGGCTCGGTATATCTGTACGAGGGAACAGCTTTGCTCTTTAAGCACTAACCATTTGCCTCTAACCAGGATGAAGTTAGTTTCTGCAAAAGACGAGGATTTCTTGAGGAACAGTGTGAGACCAGGGAATGAAATGCCTCGGGACAGAAGGGCCACCACAAATCTCATCAGGTTTTGATTCAAGTGCAAAACTCCTATTTCTTACCACATGTAGCACTGAGACATAGCAGTGTACTGTACACGCAGTCCTCTCTGGAGGAGGAGGGAACAAACAACACGTGGCAGATGGGAACAGGGACCTAGAGACACCTGAAGCGCCTGCCTGGGGTAGCACTGACCAGATGCTACCTCCAGTTATCTTGCTCACGAGTATTTTTTTCTTGGGTGCGACCTACAATATGCAGGACCAACGTTCCACCTTTTGCACAAAGATTTTGTACTCGGAAGGGAGGTTGGCATTGCCATCTTGCCTTGTTTGGTAAAATGTTTGCACTTTCTCCTCTACATGAGAGAAAACTCCTGAGGAAATTAATGGAGGCTGATCTCACCTTGTGAAAAACACACATAGCACAGCTGGTCTATACACAGACCATGGTCTATACATGGTCTATACATGGTCCACATACACAGGATCTAACCTGGTCAGGGCTCTTACTGGCTGGGACGCAAGGTACTGAACCATTCAGAGAAGCTAAATGGGTGTTTTCATTTATCCCTTGCATCTGTAAAACAAGGGATGTTCAAATTAAACAGACATGCAACAAATACAAGGGAAACACATTTGTGTTGTGTAACAAACAAAACACATGTTCTTACACAACACATAATTATAGTCTGTCGTAAGGTACTGTAAAGACCATGAGCTCAGCAGGATTCAAGAAGGAATTAGGCAATCTGCTGGTTATTGAGAGTTTCCAGACTTACCTTTGCCAATACATAAATGTGGACAAAAAGCTGAATTCCCTGGAACCACAACATCAGGCAATTGCCAGCTGCCAAGACTTCTGTCAGGAAATTTTTAACAACAGAAACATATCTTGTGACCATCGCTCTTCTCTCTCAATCTGCTTTTATCTACTGCTGGATCAGAAGAGGGATTGCTAGTTAGACCCATGACGGCAATATTTGTACTGCACCCAGAAAACGGCCGGGTTTTCTGCTGGTGTATTTCACTGACTTTTTTTCTGTATTTTCCTCCCTGCCAGAGGCTGTTTTGGGCAGCTTTACACCTTCAAGCACTTAAAATAATTTTGATTTCTGCAACTGTGCAAGCTGCGCAATGTCACAAAAGGAGGAATAAGGTGGTGGGAGAATTTCACACCCTCCTGAAAAAGTCCTTCCGCTCGCTGAATGCTGTGTCAGCGGAATAGTCAGCGGAATAAACCCTCCCGAGAGGACTGAGCCATGCTGATCTCAAATTGAAACTCTCTGTCCTTGCCTCCAAGGTGCTTTTCAGCCAGGCTCAGCTGTCTGTGTCTGCCTCAGGCAATGATGCTGGGCTTGCAGCAGGACCAGAAAATACACGGCATTCTCCAAGCAGACAGTGGAGCTCTGGACCTTCCTCTGTGCTTCAATCCAGTGCGCAACCTCTCGTCTGTCCGGAGGCTGCAGAAGAATTCTGCATCTCTCCTGGGGCTCATGCAACACTCATAAAAACTTTTCCCCTGCGTACCGAAAGTGTTAAAAGTTATGAACAAAGCTATTGCCAGCTAAAGGAAGTGCTGGTCAGGAAAGTCAAGCTGAAGGCAAAAGCGTGCTAGAAAATACATGTAAGGACATACACTAGAATTAGACCTTGGTTTCTAGCGCCTTGCAGCAACCAGTGAAAAGAGAGAGAACATCGAAATAAGAACAGAGGAAATAACACTTATTGTCTATAGATAGTCACATATGTATTTTGGGTAACACAGCAAAGCGAAGCATGGTCTGATCACATGGAAAAATCTGTAAAGACCTGTTGCCTCAATAGTCACTTCCAGCTGCTATCAGCCAGATGTGCAGAAGTTTACCTTCCTGAGAAATACTGTTCCCCCTGCTTGCAACCTACTGAATCTTTTTTCCGTCAATCTGTAAGCGTAAACTAACAGCCAGTGAAGCTGCACAGTACCCAAAAGGCTGCAAACCCCTACAGCAGGCACATCACAAACATGAAAAGCAGCGTTTGGACCTGTACATTATCCATAGACAACCTGCCTGGGTAAATCACCCAAGCTCGTACTGGAACACTGTCATGGAGGTAAAAGTAAAGTGTACCTATAAGGGCCAGAGAAGCAATTGAACTGGTGGCTATTTCTCTTGGCTTTTACAATACAGATTACTATAACAACACAGAAATGTTGAATTTCTACTGAGAGACTGTAATTGCTTGAAATGTTAAATGCTCGCAAGATGAAACCAAAGGAAAGGCTAATTAAAGGTAAATTAAAGCCTGCTTTTAGGATTCTTTGTGGAAGGGGAAAAAAAAAATTAATTCTAATTCTAGCTGCGCTGACTCTTAACATTTCTACACACCACCGCGCAGTAACCCTGTGGACTTCCCTAACCGTGCCTTTGGGGCACGGCGAGTCCAGATCTGTCGTGAGCAAAGACTGCAGCACATCACGCAGGTACCCGACCGGGTGCCTCTCCATCGGAAGGAAGCAACACCCGCAGCACCCCACTCCTCCCCTCTCTTTCCCACAGCGCCCCCGGTGCAGCCTGGGCTCCGTGACTCTGCTTTTGGGTGCTGGCAGGGGACAGGATTCAGCATGAGAGCACAGCCACTGGCCAGGGACTTTCTCCCGTGCTTGTCCTTCCCCATCCCATCCCACCACTCCAGCAGTCACTCTGAATCCTGCAAACAGGAACAGGGGAGAGTTAGCACAGCTAAGCACTCAGGGAGGGGAGAAGCCCTGGGACTTCATCGGGCACAGGACTTCTCTGTCCAGATCCTCCCTGAGTTATACAGCCCTTTCACGAACGCTGGCTCCCAGGGAAAATCCTCCTCTCCTCTCTCTGCACCACACTTTTGCTAAACCTCCTAGATTTCACCCTCCCCATGTTGACCAGGACCAAGCCCTTGCATTTGTACGAGTCTGATTAACAGACCCATTATCAATTTGTTACATGAAAGTTTAATCCACGGTAATTCATCTGAAGATTTCCATCGGAGAAATCTGCATTTCCCTTGTCGCTAGCACCATAATGCAAAACACAAAAAAAAAATTTATAAAAATCTGGGAAGTGGCTCTCCCTTCAAAACTGCTGCTCACATTCAGAGAAGATGGACAAAGGCAAAGCATCCCTCCCGCAAGCACCGACTACAGCTCTTAGCCTCTCAAAGATCATGCCCTCAGCTGCAAATATTGATGCATCAAAGTTTTTTTTTTTATTTATGAAGCCACGCACACCACTCAGGATTCAATCATGAAATGAAAATGGGTGAAGTTGCTGAGAAGAGGGGGAAATCCTCTCCCCAGGTGCGCGGGCTTCAGGCGGGAGCGCAGCGCGGTGGCTGTGGAGCGGTCCAGCTAAAAGCTTACACTGCAGGCATTAATTACAACTCTTCTGATCGACAGTAAGGCTCCAGTGTGCCTTCTGCAACACTGAAATTTAAAAGGCGAGCCCCGAGAAGGGTTAAGCAAGGGTCAGGTGTGCTGCTAACACCAGATGCAGAAAACCCTGAACGTCCTGCTCTGTAAGCCTTGTGAACAACCCAGTGCTTTTGCATTTCACTGGCACTCCCAAAAAATATGCACATTGCCTCAAGTCATTATATTTCTTTCAAACTCAAAAGAAACATTTCCTATTTGAGGTTCTTTTATTTGAACTGAACTGAAAAAAATCCTAAAAGAAATCCAATTTTGAACAGGAACAATGTATCAGAGGTGGCAACAACCCATATTTTGGCTTGTTTTGCAGTTTAGTTTTTTTGTTTCGTCAAAATTAAACTGGATTAGAGCAATGTTTGCTTCTTCATTTGCATTTCTCATAATAAAAAATACGTTCTCTTCTGCAAAAACTTGTAAAAAGTAGCAGTGGCAATCCTGGCCTCCAAGGCAGAGCCTAAGAGGGAGTGATGATCTGCCTGCCTAAAAAGATCTTCTGCAGTTTCACCTGAATACTGTGTAATTTTTGGTGCATTCTGATCTGAACACGCTGGCTAAGGCCACTGTGCACTACAACAGAGGTAGCAAGGTCATTGCAAGTGAAGCTTGTAACTCTCCTACATTATTTAATTTGTATTATTTATAGTTAATGCCTCTTAAATGCCTCTATGCAAATGCACATGGCATGGGGAATAAACAGGAAGAGTTAGAGACGCGCACACACCTGCAAGGTTGTGATCTTATTGGCATCAGGGGGACATGGTGGGATGTCTCCTATGACCGGAGTGTTGGAATGGAAGGATACAGGCTCTTCAGGAAGGACAGGCAGGGGAGATGAGGAGGGGGTCTCGCCCTCTATGTCAGTGACCAGCTGGAGTGCATGGAGTTCTGCCTGGGGATGGATGAGGAGCTCAACAAGAGTTTATGGGTCAGGATTAAAGGGAGGGCATAAGCCACCCAGGAGGTTCCTGGAATGTGTCAATGACAACTTCCTTCTCCAAGTGATAGAGGAGCCAATGAAGAGAGGTGCCGTGTTGGACCTTGTTCTCATCAACAAGGAGGGGCTGGTGGGAAATGTGAAGCTCAAGGGCAGCCTTGGCAGAGTTCAAGTTCATTAACTGGGTGAGGAGTGCGCACAGAAAGCTCACTACCCTGGACTTCATGAGAGCAGACTTTGGCCTCTTCAGGGATCTGCTTGGTGGAGTACCAAGGGATAAAGCCCTGGAGGGAAAAGGGGTCCAAAAAAGCTGGCTAATATTCAAGGTTCACCTCCTCTAAGCTAAGGAGTGTTGCATCCCAACAAAGAGGAGGTCAGGCAAAAACACCAGGAGGCCTGCATGGATGAATAAGGAGCTCCTGGGCAAACTCAGACTCAAAAAGGAAGCCTACAGAGGGTGGAAGAAAGGACAGGTAGCCTGGGATGAATACAGAGAAATTGTCCAAGCAGCCAGGGATCAGGTTAGGAAAGCTAAAGCCCTGATAGAATTAAATCTGGCCAGGGATGTCAAGGGCAACAGGAAAAGCTTCTATCCGTATGTCAGCTATAAAAGGAAGACTAGGGAAAATGTGGAGTCTCTCTGGAAGGAAGCAGGAGACCTGGTCACTTGGGATATGGAGAAGGCTGAGGTGCGCTCAACAAGGAGAATGAAGAACTGCCTACTGAAGGAGAAGACTAGGTTCAAGACTAGCTGAGGAACCTGAAGGTGCACAAATCAATGGGACCTGATGAGATTTATCTGCAGGTCCTGAGGAAACTGGCGGATGAAGTTGCTAAGCCACTATCCATCATATCTGAGAAGTCATGGCAGTCCAGTGAAGTTCCCACTGATGGGAATAGGGGAAACATAACCCTCATTTTTAAAAAGGGAAAAAAGGAAGACCCGGGGAACTACAGGCCTCACCTCTGGGCCAGCAAGATCATTGAACAGATCCTCCTGAAAACTATGCTAAGGCACATGGAAAATAAGGAGGTGATCAGTGACAGTCAACAAGGATTCACTAAGGGCAAATCGTGCCTGACAAATCTGGTGGCCTTCTACAACAGCATTATAACATTAGTGAATAAGGGAGGAGCAACTGACATCATCTAGCTGGACTTGAGCAAAGCATTTGACACTGTCCCACATGACATTCTTGTCTCTAAATTGGAGAGCCTGATGGACCACTTGGTTAGTAAGCAATTGGCTGGATGGCCACAATCAAAGAGTTGTGGTCAACAGCTCAATGCCCAAGTGGTGACCAGTGATAAGTGGTGTTCCTCAGGGGTAAGTACTGGGACCAGTGCTGTTTAACTTCTTTGTTGGCGACATGGGCACTGGGATTGAGTGCACCCTCAGCAAGTTTGCCGACGACACCAAGCTGTGTGGTGCGGTTGACACGCTGGAAGGAAGGGATGCCACCCAGAGGGACTTGGACAGGCTTGAGAGGGGGGCCTGTGCAAACCTCAAGAAGTTCAACAAGGCCATGTGCAAGGTCCTGCACACAGGTTGGGGCAATCCCAAGCACAAATACAGGCTGGGAGGAGAATGGATTGAAAGCAGCCCTGAGGAGAAGGATTTGGGGGT
>VYZM01011050.1:181336-214638 GCA_013398915.1 Dromas ardeola | reverse complement strand
ATATTATAATATAGACATTTAATAATTTCGAAAAACGACAACTATTACAGAAAAATTCCTGTAGATTTTTTCAGCCAGATAATTTTCTGCCATTTCATAGCACCAAACTTCCAGTGTCAATGTCATGAAGAACTGAAGACAGTTGTGTTTTCAAGACTATACCTCTGGCTGCATAGTTTACTATCTCTCTGGCCATTAATTCTTACCTACGGAAGTGCTCAAATACAATGAAAATGTTATCAATCAGTTTTAACCTTCTTTGCTAGTTAAATTTTCCCTTAACGCATTGCATGAATTGCATTAGCGAAGTGTACTCTTCATCCTGTTTGGAATCTTTAGAGTTTTGAAAGCTGTATTCATAGACATTACACATTCAACTTTCTCATTGCTTTTCATCTTACAGGTATGTTCATACCGTACAGGGATTTTTACAAAGTCTGTCTTATACAAAGCCTTGTGTTTGTTACACCCAAACATTTTGGCCCGCTATGTTATCTAACCTCTATTTCTGTCCAGTTCTTTTGGCTGTCTGAGCTGAATTCTGTTAGATTCAGTTAATGTGCAAAATGTGAAAAAAAGGTTCTTTTCTGCTATTACCACTAGTTTTTCATGTATCACTCATGTGATCAGTTAGATATTTCTCCTCCTCTCAGAAATATTTTCCCCCATTTTTAATATTTTCAGTCAAAATCCTTATTACAAAATATTACATCAGTTAGTAATCTCTGACAGCACATATGTTAGAGGCTTTCTTGGCAGCAGGTCATGTAATTGTCATTCTCTGAATCGTTGCCTGATTTAATGCACGTTCAGAGATACCAGTCTTCTGTAATTGACTTCAAGAATGCATATTACGGTCGTCAGCTTTTGAAGCCACTTAAGATAGTTTACGGGCTGAAATTATATGCAGAATATCTACTAGCTTTCAGAAGTTTTACAAACATTTTACTTGTAAAACAACATGTTGAAAGACTTATGAATTTGCTATCATCATAAATCTGAGACTTATCAGCATAATTTAGCAACACGGGAAAATGTTACCCCCGTTTTCTATAAATGAACTGAGATACAATGATGAAGGAATAGCTCGCAGAGAAATTTGCTGTAGTGCCAGAAAATGGAATTATATCTCCTGCCACAGAATCTTTTTGTTCCTCTTCTACACAGGGCATATAAAAATTGAATGCATATTTACCATGTAACTATATATGCAATATTCTAGTTAGACCTAGAATGAGTAAGGCCCCCAAGCTAATGCAAGGCCACGTGTGTCCCGATGATACTGTGTTTGTGAAGAAATTGAAGCTTCCTTCACATATGATGGGTCGATCACATTGTGATTTCTTCTCAAATCCAATTGACCTGACAGCCAACTCAATTCACATCTTTTTGGGAGTGCTAGGAAACTTTGCCTTCACTCTCTCTATAGGAGTACACATTGTTTTACCAGAGAATTTTCAAAGATCACAACAGAGAATGAATCCCACTTCAGTGCTTACTGAGATATTTTTTGTTTTGATTTTGTTCTTGCTAGGTACAAATTCAAGAATATGAATGCAATAATAGCACAGATCCTGAGCAGTGTGTCCCAGTGTTCACAATTTCTGAGGTGAAGCTATGAAATTCAGGAGCTACCACACATGAGCCTGGCATGAACCCAGGCAAACTCAGGCGGAATTTCCCTGAATCGGAATGACCTGCAAAAATCTCTTTATATTCTGACAACTCAAAAAAAATCTGACCAAATACGCTTCCAGATTTCTCCAATCAGACTCTAGTCAGGATATATAGCAGCCAAGGCCACTATTTCTCTAAACAACAGGATGCATTCAAGCGACATATTCCAGAATAAGATTTTGATTTGGTTTGCGCTTTGATAGTTCTTGTTCAGCTAATCTGTGGAATTATTTATTTGTGTATATTCCTCTTTCAAGGTCAGTCTGACATGCAGGGGAATGTTATCTAATTACAGCTCTAAATTTCATAGGTGGACGCCTAAATAAAACATCAGGATTACGACCCCAGATCATTGCAGCAATGAATGCACAAACCATCACATTTATGTCAAAGCACCAAAGTATATCTCTGTGTCGGATGTGGATCATCATTTTCAGTTATTCAGTAACTAAATTGTTAATTGCTCTTCCTCTTTCTCCTCCAACAATTCTTTAAAGACATACAACATATTCTTCAAAGACATACGTTTTTAAAGACAACACTATGCTGGTTGACAAAGCGCAAAAGACAAATAGAAAATACTGTTTTCTGCCAATTTATCCCTATTCCAGACAGCAATCTAGACTATTTACACAGTCCTTTAGAGATCCTTCTGTGCTATGCATTCTACAAAACCAAATAAAAAGGTAGTTCCCCTGAGACTGCTTTTAATCTGCTTCTAAGATGAAAAAGCAACACATGAATAATAAATGTATCAGCAGTTACATTCAAAATTGTTAGTACAGTAATCATTTATCTGTGGCCATAAGATTTCTTTTTTTATTCTTAAGTGTTTTACCAATGTCAATAAAGAGAATCACATTTTTTCCAAGAAGAAACTTATACGTGGAAAATTTAACGGACCAATATTTGCACTCGTCCACCTAAAAGCCTCACTAGCCATTTTTTAAAAAAAAAGTTGATAATTTTATATTACGTCCCCAAGGGTTCAGGGTTACTGCATAAGGGTTTCATTAATGAAAGGCATCAAAAAGCAGGTGCAGTGACCTTCTCTGAGGGACACCGTGCAGCCTGCAATGCTCAGTTCTATAGCCTTTCAATGGCAAGAACAGCATCAGTATTGGACGGACCATCCAGCCTTGATCGTTCTTGCACCCAATTCCCTTAAAATGAGGTCCCTGGTCTGCTAGGGTTAGGAGAGTGCAGGGCTGCAGAAACGATGGTGATTCAAATGTTAAATTTAGCATTAGATTTTCAGATTTATTTCTGTTCAAGTTGGGTAAATGTAATCTTTGTACATAACACACATCAAGTAAACTACGAAATACAGTATACATCATACAGACATTAAATGATACTGATACAGCTGCATAAAATGAAATTTATGTAGTTATATGTCTCAGTCTTGCAACATCTTGAATTTAAAGACCATATTTTATATTCAGTAAAAGTCTACTTTATTGTATCAGAAAGTATAGTAAGATTTTGACCTGTTTCCTTCTCTCTTGCTGTTGTATAATGCTGCAGTCTATATAGTTGGTAACAATATATATACACACACATTTTTCATTTTGAGTTACTGAGAAAATGAAATTACATTGGGTTTACTAAATATGTTGACATCTAAATAGCAGCTTCATTAGAGTTCATTATAAACATTACTTTTACTATTTAGACTTTACTGTAATGCTGACTACTGTTTATTTAGTTCCAGTAAAAAATCTGTACACTTTATTATGTGCAGACTAAACCTTACAATTATATTGCAGCAAGATCTGAATATGCAACACTAAGACTTGTAAACCGGTTTGCATTTCCTACAGGGTAGCCACAGCACAGAAGTACAACTGCTAAAATGAACATATGCAACCTTAGTATGAATGAGAAGCAAATGAACTGAAAATATGGGGAGAAATTAGGTAACCAAGGATTAATAAAGCATATCTCCAACATCCTCAAATAATGAGAGACGTATTGCATCAAGACTACAAATAAAACTTATTATTAAACTTTACAATAGGGCCTAAGTTGCTAGCACCTACTGAATTGGACATAACACAAATGGAGGTAAAAGACAGATGTTACAATTTCTCTCACCCGAGAGATATAATATTAAATAAAAAAAATTGTAGAGCAGTAGAGTGTATCAGAAAAAGTATTTGCAGAGGCTCAGGAAATATTAATGCCATTTGTACTCATGAGATTTCACCTGGAAACTCCATAAAGTTCTAGCTACCCTCACTGAAAAAAAAGAGGAGTTAAAATTGCAAAAGCAGCAAAGAAAGTTTCATAGTATGAACTGGGAACTGAGAAAGCGTGACTTTATAGAGTACTCAAAAAGCATGACTTGCTCACTTTACCAAAATGAAGGTCGGGATGTGGAGAGGAATTATGACTGATTTTTTTACATAACGAAGGGATGGTGTAGGCAGATGAGGTAGGATGGTGTCAGAATAAAAGAGAATCAGCGGGGAGGTAGAACTACATAAACTGCAAGATAGACTAACACAAGACAAAATTGGCATAAACTGGACAGAAGTCAGGTCAAAAATGAGAGGAAGGATTCCGATATGAGAGTAGTGGGGTTCTGGAACAAGCACCTGTCTGGCATGGTGGAGACAGAGGAGCCCATATCTAGTTTTAGATGGCCCTGATCAAGATGAATTGCAGGGCTTTCTTGCAGCTGTCACAATTATACTGGTTCAAGAAGTTAACACTGAGTTTCATAGCAATGAACCCTGATGAAAGGACAGATCAGACACATGGGAAAAAGTTGTCGTTAATCCCCAGCAATACACTGTAAACCTTTCAGAAATTAGTATAGCCTTGTTGGAGTTTCTATTCAGCTCTTGATCTCTACATTCAAATTCCAGTGACATTCAAAACAGTTGACATAGTAGAGTGAGTTCAGACACATGAAGAAAATCACAGTACTCTTGCTGTAGTCTTTTTTTCTACTAACTGATTTTCATAAAATCTATTGCAGAGTGTTTGCTCTTAATCCCTGAAATTTGACAGGGTATAGATTTTTATAGAGACAATCACCATGGTACCCAAACACTTTCTATATTAGGACACTTCAACATTTGGCTTGATTAGGAACGCTCTTATAATGGGTTTCCAGAAAAGTGTCAATACCCTTATGCTGATTTTTACTGTGTAAAAATTGTCAGCTAGAAAAAAAATAACATTACAACAATATAGTTGCTAGCGTACCAGTGACACGTATCTTCCACAATCTCTCTGTTCCTGGAATTAAAAAAGTTTAGCCAGACAAGACCCTCAACTGTATATTCCAGAACATCTACCAAAATGTTAAATACAAGCTCAGAAGAAAATACATCCAGCAGCTTCTTGCTGTTGCTGAAGGAAAATAATCTAAGGTCAAAACCTGTTCCCAATACAAAGCAAAAGCTGTGGAAGATAAATCTAAGCTGAAGAAAATAATCTCATCAACTATGCTAAACATGTTAGTTGTGCTCCTTAATCTTGAAGAAAAGGTCAACAGCTAGATTTTGCTCTGTTAATAGCTGCAGGATGACTCAGAATAAACTGGAAAAAGGGTAAAGCAGCACGTGTAGTAGGTCTGAGAGCTATGTGTACAGATCTATTCATAGGGAGAGACTTGCACTGCACAACACAAATATGTATGGTGCAACCTCCCTCTTCTTGAGTGCTGCAACATCGAATGGCACTGCAGACATGAAGACACATCAGGATATGGCTGAATGTAAGACCAGGGACCAGTAATCACCTGCACATGCGCTGCCTTCCGTGCTAAGAGAAAATTGGTTGATCTTGTGAAATTATTTATTTCCTTCCCTTGAAGGTCTTGATGATGCCAAGGCTTTGCAGATAGTAAAGAATAGGCAGAAATAATATAAAATATATACCATGACCCCTCAAAAGGCCATATCGTATTATTCAGATGTATAGACGTTCCTAAATGGGACAATCTTTTTTTACAAGACATAGGACAAGCGTTAATTTCCTGGAAGTTTCTAAGGAATCTCCATGAGTTTAGGTCAGGAAAAAAATATCAGAATAAAAACCTGCCAGTCTCTGAATTATTTTTTACACATTTCCCAGGAAAGGGATTAATTAGCATCTCTGCTACAAACAGAGTTATTCATGCAAGTCTTTGTTTCAGTAAATGCCTGGCCTAATTCAACAAATAATTTATTGAACAGTCAGCTACAGGAGTGTTATGAAAACCTCCATTTTACACAACATGATGCTTCTACAAAAGTATAAGCAATATTCTTAGATCACTTTCTTCCATCCTTGCTCCAGCAAAATAGGATTTTATTCCACAAATAGCCTACGTCTGCATGCCATTTGAATTTTTTCATAGAATCATGGAATAGTTTGGGTTGGAAGGGACCTTTAAAGGTCATCTAGTCCAACCCCCCTGCAATGAGTTGGGACATCTTCAACTAGATCAGGTTGCTCAGTGCCCCATCCAACCTGACCTTGAATGTTTCCAGGGAAGGGGCATCTACCGCCTCTGTCAACTTGTGCCAGTGTTTCACTACCCTCATTGTAAAAAATGTCTTCCTTTTATCTAGTCTAAATCTACACTCTTTTAGTTCAAAGCCATTACCCCTTGTCCTGTCGCAACAGGCCCTGCTAAAAAGTTTGTCCCCATCTTTCTTAGAAGTCCCCTTTAAATACTGAAAGGCCTCAGTAAGGTCTCCCCGGAGCTTCCTCTTCTCCAGACTGAATACCACCAACTCTTTCAGCCTGTCCTCATAGCAGAGGTGTTCCATTCCTCTGATCATTTTTGTGGCCCTTCTCCAGACCCGCTCCAACAGGTCCATGTCTTTCTTCTACTGAGCATTCCAGAGCTGGATGCAGTACTGCAGGTGGGGTCTCACCAGAGCAGAGTAGAGGGTCAGAATCACCTCTCTTGACCTGCTGGCCACACTTCTTTTGATGCATCCCAGGATATGGTTGGTTTTCTGGGCTGTGAGCGCACATCGCCAGCTCATGTCCAGCTTGTCATCCCCTAAATCCCCCTAAGTACCCCTAAGTCCTTCTCAGGGCTGCTCTCAATCCCTTCATCCCCCAGCCTGTATTGATACTGGGGGTTGCGCTGACTCATATGCAGGACGCTGCACTTGGCCTTGTTGAACCTCATGAGGTTCACACGGGCCCACTTCTCGAGCCTGTCCATGTCCCTCTAGGTGGCATCCTATCCCTCAGGCATGTCAATCGCACCACTGAGCTTGATGTCATCTGCAAACTTGCTGAGGGCGCACTCGATCCCATTGTCTATGTCATTGATGAAGATATTAAATGGTACTGGTGCCAGTATGGACCCCTGAGGGACACCACTTGTCACCGATCTCCATCTGGACATTGAGCCATTGACCGCTACTCTCTGGATGTAACCATCCAACCACCGAACAGTCCACCAATAAAACCTGTATCTCCAATTTAGAGAGACGTATGTTGTGGGCACCATGTCAGAGGCATTAGAATGCCATATCTTTTTGTAAATGCAAACTATGTTTCGTCTCCAAGACATACTTTTTCATTGAATACAGTAATCCAGAGACTACTGCATGGTTTGCATAGGAGTTGCAAAGTCTGGCCCAATGTGCTGCCTAAAACTGGAAAAATCATTAACTACTCCCTGTCCTAGTCATGCACCAAGTTTCCCTCTTCCACTCCTAAGGTAATAGTAACCTAAGATTACAGAAGTTAAGGAGTTCTGGATAGTATATAAAGACATAACTGAAAAATTGGGAAGATGACTGCTGCCTTGATGAATGACAAAAAGTTATACAAGTTTAAAGAGAATAAAATGGTTACAAAAGGAAATTTAGGAATTGAGAGGGAAAAATATCTTTAGCTGCTGTAAGAATAGTAGAATCTCTTCCAAACTTCTACTTCAGAACTTCACTGATACATACAGTAAATGTCTTTAGAGAAAAGGAAACAATGCAATTGGCTATTTACAGATACATCAGAATTTTCAGAGATGCGATTTATAATGTAATCTTGTAATTCATCATAAAATAAATCTCAACAGTGTGCTACAGAGCACCAGTGAGAGATGAAAAGGGGAGACAAAATTAAGAGCAGGATATGAAAAGCCTCCCCAGTCCAACAGAATGGTGTATCTTTCCTTATCCTTTTCCCAAGCTTTTCAATATGCAAAGACAAGATGAGTGTAATCAGGGAAAGCAGCATACTAGTTACAGAAATGCTACAAGCAAAATGAAGTGTGGGCACTTTGCTGATCTGATCAGAAGACGTATTCTTCAAGAAATGTTTAAAAAAATAAAAGCATTTTAAGCCACCCTGTGGATAGCATACTAAATATAGACAAAAGTGGATGAAGCATCTTTCTAACCTCATACATAAGGTCCTGACCAAGTAAAGAGCAAGAGACCTTTGTTCCAGGCAGGAAGACCAAATATGAGTAAATATCTCCCTCTTATCATGCAAGCGACCTGTTCAGAGTGCTGTAAAATTAATCTTGTATTTTTCCTCGAAGAACAGATAAGCTTCCTATTCAACTATTTGCATTGACAGAAGAGACTAAGTACTGGGAAAATAGGAGAAATTGTCTTTAAAACAACTGGAGGGTCACCCTGAACATATAGTATAAATATCCTATAGTATACATATCCTTGGTTTCTGACCCACCTAGAGAGAAGGTCCTTCATGGTTTAACCTTGGTAGGCACTAAGCCCCACACAGCCACTCGCTCACTCCCCCACAGTGGGATAGGGAAGAGAATTGGTAGTGTAAAAGTGAGAAAACTCGTGGGTTGAGATAAAGACAGTTTAATAAGTAAAGCAAAATCTGCGCACGCAAGCAAAGCATAATAAGGAATTAATTCCATACTTCCCATGGCAAACAGGCGTTCAGTCATCTCCAGGAAAGCAGGGCTCCATCATGCATAATGGTTACTTGGGAAGACAAAAAACCGTAATTCTGAATGTCCCCTCCCTTCCTCCTTTTTCCTCCAGCTTCTATTGCTGAGTGTGACATCATATGGCATGGGACATCCCTTTGGTTAGTTGGGGTCAACTGTCCAAGCTGTGTCCCCTCCCAACTCCTTGTGCACCCCCAACCTACTCGCTGTCGGGGTGGTGTGAGAAGCAGAAAAGGCCTTGATGCCGTGTAAGCCCTGCTTAGCAGTAACTAAAGCATCACTCTCTTATCAACACTGTTCTCATCACAAATCCAAAATACATCCCCGTACAAGCTACTATGAAAATTAACTCAGCAAAAACCAGTACACAGAGCCAGAGAGATCTCCAGGAAAACACCAATTATTTTATTCAATAGTATTTTCTATCCCCAAAGTCCACTTTTCTAGGCTTCTTAGGAGTATCCTCTAGCTATTAAGTTATTGGGCAAAAGAGAAATTACCTTCTTGTTCTGCCTAATGCAGCTATTACTCAAAAAATGTGCCTATTTTGTACGGAACATTCCATTTGACCCAATAATTATTTTTTTTACAGTTTTAAACAAGTAATTTAGATATTTTAGTATTCTTCACTGGAAACTCTGAAAATGACAATTATTTGTAACCGCTTGCTACAGACCTACTTTTTTAAACTGGGGAGCTCATTCAGTTGTACCTCACCCTGAATGCTTCAAATGGCCAGAAATATTTAAATGGGAACAGCTTTCAGTACAGAAGGTAATTCTATCAAGGTTAAACCTTTGTGAAAACATTTTTACAGTTTGTTTTGGGTTTTTTTTTAGGAGGGGTTAATAACGAAAATCTGACAGAACAAGAGCATGAATTAAACCTTCTTCTTTATTCCTTCCTTGTTGTTTCAGTTAGTTAATCTGCCTGTAGACAAATGCAGTGGTCAGATTCAAATATAAGCCCTTGCTATTTAAAGCAAGCAATCAGACTTTGTAGTGGTCCCTTACAGCACTGATAAGTCAGGGCCCATAGATTTGTGCAGAGACAAGATTACAGGGGAATTCAAGGATCCTCTTGTGAAAACTGCTGTGAAAAAGTCTTAGTGTCGTCTTTTCCAAGACACGGATCCTGTGGAGGCCTGTGGATATTTTTGTACCAGTGTAATTATTCCTGACAAGGACACCTCAAAACACTTCTTTTCCAAAACCTGCTCTGTCCTGTGACAGCTGCTGACCTGGTGACAGCTACTGACAATGGCTTAAGCACAAAAGTGTCACTGCAAGGTAGGAATCATTTGAAAAGTCATCATTTGTTGGCTGTTTTTTTCCAGCTACAGTAAATATTTTTTTGTTGTTGTTGCTATCTTCTTTTTAGCAGAACCCAGTGACCAAGTGATAAAATGCCAGTTGAAATTCAATAACAGTGTGAGAAGTAATGCAAGCAGGAAAAGATATCATTATTGATGGATGATGAGGATTCCAAGTCAGCCACTATCACTAAGAAAAAACTGAGAACTATTGTGGATAGTCCTCTGAAAATGTCAAGAGAATACTCAACTAGCAGTTCAGGTAGTAACTGGATGTTGGGGGTCGTTCCAGAAAGAATTAAGAACAACCTACAAGAAACAATTACGTCACCTTTTGAACCCACATATTTTCCATATTGTAATATTTCATAAGGGTCTGGTCAAACAACTGCAAAAAAAAAGTACACTAGAAGATGAACAGAATTATAGAAGGCTTTACACATGACAGGAAACTACATAGGCTTCAGCTGGGAAAAGGAATATGATGTTTTTAAAGAAAAAGACCTGTAAAATCACTATCGACATAGAAAATGAAGAAAGAGAAAGATTATTCTTTTTATGACATAACAACATAACTAGAGAACATACTAGGAAATTATCAGGCAGTAAGTGCATCTCAAACACAAAATGAAGCTGAAATGAAAAAAAAATAAATGTAACTGTGGAATTCACGACTGGAGGATGCCACGAAAGCTTAAAATACAAGGAGAGATCCAGATAGGTTAGACATACTCATGGGTGTGTTTCTGTTGCTATAGGTACTGCATTATGGCTGGTTACCAATGTAAGCCAGAGACATTATGCTGTACAAAACATTCAGTAGTTCTTCCAACAGACAGACATGCATTTCATAAGCATGAACCACAAGGTCTTCCAATCCTAATCTTATATCCCAACTCAGTGAATTACAAGCGTAATGGCTAGCCTCTAGTTAATAAGTGTAGCCACCTAGGGTGAACTTGAACTTGGTAGATGAGGGGAGAGCTGTGGATGTTATCTACTCTGACTTCAGTTAGGCTTTTGACACTGTCTCCCAAAACATCCTCACAAAAAAAAGGCTGATGATACATAGGCTGGATGAGCAGTCAGTGAGGTGGATTGAAAACTGACTGAATGCCCAGGCCTAGAGGGTGCTGATCCATGGCACAAAGTCTGGTTGGAGGCCAGTAACTAGCAGTGTACCCCAGGGGCCAATACTGGGTCAGATCCTGCTTAACATCTTCATTAATAATCTGGACGGTGGGGCAGAGCGTACTCTCGGCAAGTTTTCTGGTGACACAAAGCTGGGAGGAGCGGCTAATATGCCAGAGGGTCATGCTGCCATCCAGAGGGACTTGGACATGCTGGACAAATGGGCTGACAGGAACCTTTTAAAGTTCAACAATGAGAAGTGCAAAGTCCTGCACCTGTTGAGGAATAACCCTAGCCACCACGACATGCTGGAAGCCAACTGTCTGGAAAGGAGCTTTGCAGAAAAGGCTCCGGGTAGACTCCAAGTTGACCAGGAGCTAGCAATGCATCCTTGCAGCAAAGGCCAATAGGGAGGTTAATTTCAAATGCACCGTTACAACCGCAATGCCCTGAAAATGCAGGAAACATATTCAGATGTGATTACATCCATCATACCAACAGCAAGCCTATCACTGGATTGGCTGACTCTTCCCTTCTTCCAGCAGAATTTCTCAGTCTTCCTGATACTGCTTTGGAAGACATTTTGAGTCTTTGGCCACAGTGTTGCTCTCTGTGTACTTTCTAACGTATCAGAGATATATAGATAGATTATGCCCAGAGAATACATTATTTTTAAGCCATTATGGTACACTGACGAAAACATGGGCATCTCCGTAACTATATAAACATAACCTGACACAAATATGTCAGTCTTTTGCTTCTGCTGGAGGCTATATAGCTGTGTGAGAAAGAAAAGACTTGTTCAAATACTTTATTTTCTTTTAAAAAAATAAGACTGATCTCTTAAAATTAGAAAGTGTTTATTCACAGAATCACAGAATGGCTGAGGCTGAAAGGCGGTCAGCTGAATGGGTTCTTTTCAATGTTATTATCTCCATGATGTAATCTTATGTCCACACACCATGAGAAACAGTACCGTTGTATGTTTTGGTTTTCTCTTCAGTAGGTGTTTTGAAAAATAAAGTTTTAGTGCCTGTCTTCAGCTGAACTTTATAGTGTTAATTATGACACACCTATTACTAGGTCATCAGATTGATTAGTTGCTCGCCCCTAGCTGAAGGGAATTCTCCTGCTCTTACAGGCTACTCAGGAAACAGCAAAGTGAATAGCATTCCTAAGAATAGAAGAATTTAATCCTGAGGCCAGTAGTAATTTCAGACTTCAACAAACACTGAAACACTTTCAAAAAAGTAAGTAAGTGGGCTGTTCTTATGCTTCCAAAGCAGGGTTCTCTTAAAGATTTCAACTGTCTTTCTACCTCAGAAATGTTAGTGACCTGCATGTAAACTTAAGAATTCCAGAGATATTAGAACTTTTTTGGGTATCTGATTAATTACGCAAAGAGAAATGTGAAGGATGTTAAGGAGACCTTGACAGATATGCATATCAAAGCAGCAACAATCCAGTCCTCTTTTAAAAGCCTGGAAATTAGGAAATACTGCACACTCAGCAGTAACCTTATCTATTGCAGATGTAACAATAAGACTGGCTAGTTCACAAAGGCAAAAGTTTTTAAGAGCAAATGTTTGTAACAATACCTGCTTAAAAGAAAAATGCATGTTTGCCATCCCTCAGAGTGCTGCTCCAGCAACTTGTCCAATCTAGAAGAAAAATGAATTTGTTTAGGTATAATATGTTAAAAAAAAAAAAAGACGCATCGTGTTTGCTAAAAGCATCAATATAGTAAAGAGAAAATATTAATAACAAATGCAGAAGTAGTTCATCCATTCATGCAGCACTGCCTGAATATGAAATGTATTTGGGCAGTGGGAACAAATACAATTCTTTGTCTTAGAGTACCTGCAATGATAGTTTAATGTACATGCGCTGAGGTCAGAACAGCCTGATGCAGCCAGAAAATGGACTGGAAGACTATCTCACAAGGAACGAGCCACTGAGAGAACCAGTACCTGGCCATGTCTTATTTTCACTAGTGTTGTACAGGAAGAAACGTGAATGTTTGTGCAGTTTTAATTTGCCTCTAAAGTGGACAAGGACATCAAACTGGAACAGGATGCTCAGATAGGTTGTGGAGTCACCATCCTTGGAGATATTCAAAAGCCATCTGGACATAGTCCTGTCCTGGGGTCTAGGTGGCCCTTGCTGGGCAGGGAGGTTGGATGACATGATCTCCAGAGGTCCCTTCCAACGTCAGCCACTCAGTGATGCAATGACTCTGTCAACACCTGTAAACATCTAGCCAGTAACGCAGACATAAGAGAAGTACAAAAGGAAAACAAAATGCGAATCAAATTGGTGAAAATGCTAGTTAATACATCAGGAGACATAATAAGAATTGTCATTGACTAATATATAGAAAGAAAGAAGATATTCCAGAATTTAGAGCATAAGAAATTAGATTTAGAGTCTGAAATAGAATAAAACCAGGCAAAACACCTAGTTTAGTCCCAGGCTGCTCTGGAATAAGAAGACACCGTCTGCAGTACCAGAGATAAAACTAACTGGAGAGGTCTTTCACAGGATGGCTTGATACTGCTGCTCATAAGTAATAAAAAAATGCATTCTTATAGGGAATGTGCTAGAGTGTAGCTGGCCTTCCATGGGGACTATAGAAAGTAACAAAGGCCATTTTCCTCAGGTCATGAAAATAAAAATAACCTAGCAAGTTTCCCTTCTCCCTTAGGTCCTCTCTTCTCTGGATGAACATGAAGGGAATGGAGAACAGGATGGAAGTGTGCAGCACAAAGGACGGTGGTTTTTTATCATTATTTCTGGGGATTTTGCTAACAGGCACAAAAGAGCTCTTGATTAGCATGACTGAATCTTCCAGATTATTATTTGAATTGTCGTGCTAGGAAATAACTCAACTGGATTCCTGTCTTTGACCTACTAAATAATCAATTATTTATACAGTGGAGCACTGCCATCAAGAGACATCAATCTCCCACATGAAAGTACCCAGTATGTATTAGGGCATTCTTCTTTGTTGTGTAAGATACAGAAACAAATTTCATCAGCTTGCAGAAGGGGATTCTGCCCATTGCCCACACTGTGAAGAAAGGGGCAGGACTTTGTAACCATCATCACAGGCTTTAAGCATCTCAAGTACTCCACTCTTCCAAAGAGAAACTATTTAGTGAGTTCAATAGTGCTTCTGAAGCTTCAGGTCCTTTCTTCTGTCCCCAAATCTCTCTATGATTTAGCAACATGACTAGTGCAGATTACCAGGTGTCCATTAAAGGGAGGCTAGGCTAACCACAAATGCCTGGCTAGTAGTGCATTTTCTGTGCTACTATAAGCAGCAGGATTTGAAAACATGCAAAATCCATGTGCTTGCAGAGAATCGCATGCAGGAAGCTCTCTTAGACAGGTTTCCAAAATACTGCATAGAGTGAGAACTTCTTGGCTGCTTGTCATAAGCCACACATTGCTAATGCCAAATGTAAAGGGTCTGAGCAATAGCGGTGTCTATTTGAAGCAGGCAGATTGGAGCTACAACTTTCCAGTCCCCAGAAAGCTCTGCATAGCCCTTCAGTACAGAAACAGGGCTGCTCCAAAAGCTAAGATTTGGTGGTACTCTGGCAACACAATACATTTATTTAATGGGATGATGTGAATACAGCTTGTTGCGAGGGTGCAACGAGAGCAGGGGTACGCCCTGGGTGAGATGCCAGAGTCCCTGCTGGGCAGTGCCTACACCTACAGGCACGTTGCCACCGTCCCAGAGGCAGGCAAGCAGGGCAGGGTGGTGGCAGCACAGGGTCCTGTCAACAGCCCAGTGGTCACTGGGCAATGGCAAGGCAGCACCAAGGTCCAGCCAGGAAATCCAAGCAATAACCCAGGAAAAGGAGCATACAGGCACACCTACAACAGGGCTCAGACAGGGACTGGTATCCCAGGATTGGGCTTACATGGAGCCCTCAGTCAGGAGGTGTTGGGACGTCCCAGGTGAGGCTGGTCAGGGTCATCAAGGACTATTTGTGCCCTAAGACCCCTACATCTGTATGTAAGCTGGATTCTTCTGTACCTAATAATCATGTGCAAAAATATTTGTCATTCAAACCAAAGTGCAAATCTCAGAAATGGAAAATGGAAAGTACTGGGCTGTAAAATAATAGCATGTTGCCCTTTGCAAGCTTAGCTCACTGTAAAAGAGTTGTTTTCACATTTCCCAATGAAACTCTGTGACATAGCTAAATTGATTTACAAAAGCTTTTAAAACAGAAATGTGTTGGATTTAAAAAGCTGCTCTTTATAGTACTCTCACAAAACAGAGGTTGTATGCACCCTTATTAAGACAATAAGAAATTCATCAAAACAATGGTGCTTCTATAATGTGAGCTGTTGGTAGCACCGTGCAGAAAACATAGAGCAGGAGCAGGTGCCTGAGCCTTAAGGAAAATTCAACAATAATGCTTGTATCCTGTTTTGCATTTCCAGAATATGTGAAATTACCTCATTAACTACTGCTAGCTGCAGTGGTAGCACATGTGAGACAGTGACACTGTCTCTGATTTATAATTCTCATTCGCCCAGTCTGTACTAGGAATTTACATTAGCATCTACCTCCTTTCATGCTTGACTCACTGGTTTTGTCTGCTTTCAGTGCCCAGTTATCTCATTCTCCTACAGTAGTGCTCAATAAATTTGTTTTCCTAAAAAGACTAAGAAGTCCTGGCGTTCTACTTGCATTTGAAGGCACCATTGCAGTGTGACATTTTAAAACAGTGTTGTTGAGGGTGAATGCATGATCCAGCTCCAGGAGAAGACTGACACTTGACACCAAGATCTGCCTGGGTTTCTTAGAGCTTATCATGTCTTGTGCTGGTTGTTTTGCCTATGGATCAGAATATATATAAAATCAACATGTATGGAAAAATTTCCATTCTCTACCAGTCAGTGAGGTTTTTCTTTCTTTTTTTGAATGATTGGGGAACATCTTACATCAGTCAGTTTTGGTCTCCTGGAATAATCAAAACCTCTTTAAAAAACAATAAGCTTGCTTGAAATTTTATCTGTTTACTAATGGAATTTGCTGATAGTGATTGCCTGTTCATAGCTTTTATTACTTTCTTCCTATATTTTCTAATAAAATTTACATCTGCAATACATCAACAGACACATGATCAAGTTTGTTTATAAAAAGAACATGTACTATATGGAAAAAATCAATATGCTAACTTTGTACACTAACAGCTAATTTATCGTAGCATTTGACATTAACTTCATATAGTTGCTTCATCATTCCTGTGCAGTGTTTACAAGAGAGAGGAAAAAAAAGCTTCTCCGGTGTTAAGGCAATAGGAACTATACACAAGAACTTCTGCAACTTGTTTGAAAAAAAAAAGTCTACTAACCTAAACTTCTACCCAGAATTACTGCTTGTCTTTACTATGTTCTTGAACCAATGACACCTCAAAGTCTTATCACATATAAATAAACAGACAGACAGCATTATTTTCAGGCCTAAAGACAGACAAACATATGGGCAACAAATAACTTTTTAAGAAGTACCATTCAACAGTCATTTTTCAGTACCACTCTAGAAACCAGCTTATTTTTTTCTCACAGTAACTGTGACTTTCCATTGCTTAATTTCATATGCCTCTCTTCCTCAGAGATTTTCCAAATAATGGTAGCTCAGTGCCTCACAGTCTTCTTCTGACCTAACAGTAAAATATGTGTTAATGACTAAAAAAACACCCTAACTGACAATATTTCTGAAATTTTAGTAACCCTGCAAAGTAACATGGTTTCTACCTAAAATCCTTTGACTTTGAATCTATTTATATGAATAGATTAGTTTGCTCTTAGGCTAGAAAAAAAGTTTAGTAGCACAGGAAAAAAAAAGAAAAGAGCACTGAAAAGGACACGCCAGATTACATGACACTTTCATTTCAATTGGCGACCCAAATATTAGCCTCCTTCTGCTCCAATTTCAATTTCGTTGTGTTATCAAGCGTAACACCATTCCAGAGGAACAATACCATCAACATTAAATCTACCACACGTGACAAGCCTACATTTATAAATTATTGTAACATATCAATATTTTCCTGTGAATATCTATGTGCAAATCATAAATCTGAATGTTAAATTTTGTACCTCCTCTATATGGCACCTTTTGTCTATACGTCTGATATGCTTAATAGTAATTTTAACATGACTTTTATTGGTAAAACATTTATAGCTGAAATACCTCAAATTACTCATGGATATTTTACACAGCAGTACAAGAAGAAGAAAAGACAGTGATTTTGCAAATATATCTCTTTAAAAAGTCCAATTACTTTTTGAGGATCTTCCCTATTGTCAAAGAATCTGAATGCTGAAGCTTCTGAAAAACTGGTGACATGGCAGCAAAAGTTCAGTGGAGAATTTCTTTTCATTTCAAACTCATTAACTTCCTGAACACAACAGTTTTTGATCAGGAAGCTGGTATTCCATCACTACAAATGTAATTTATGATCTTGAACTGAGACAAGACCCCAGTCCACAAGGCAGAAGTTAGAGATGACAGCACTGGGCTCCATGAAAAGAGGCCTTTAAATAATACACAATAAATATAAATGTAGTCTTCTTTTAAAGCCTAGTTCTGCAGCTGTGCTCAAAAAGCATGAACCATGAACCACATGATGAATGTGTGTAAATGTTCACTGAGACTTAAAGGTCAAAGTATATAGTATCAGTCAGTCAATCAGTCAAGCAACCGTTTCCATTGATTTTCACAGATTTCTCTTTGAACACGCAGATGTAGGATTTAAAACATTTGCTGCTGTAAGTTATGGAACATCACAATGGTGATGCTCCCCATACTTCAGCTTTGTACTTCACATGTCATCTTAGTATCTCATTCACGAAACATGATGAACCATTCTTCATTATATTAACTTTGAGTACTTCTTCAGAGATAGTAAAATTATTTGTATGTGAAGTTATATATGTGAATAATTTTACAGGATCAATACCTTATCGTGTAAGTATTTGGGACATGCACTATGTGTAAGGTATATTTAAATTGCATGGTTGAACTTGGTCCTACATTTGAGAACATAATACACAAACAGACAAACTTTTCAAATTTACGTATTATCATTTCTTAAACACCTATTAATAGTAATTGATAGGTTGCTTTGATGTGCTGACACTTTGAGAATCATCTTGCGTCAAGAAGAAAATACTAAAGAAACTGCAGTAAGCCTTGACGATTTGGAAAGCATTCAAGCATGTCTAAATCTATCTCAGCTATCACTGTTTTTACTATTACCTGTCATCCTTCTCGGCCAGCTCCCAGTTCTCTATTTGGCTGTTGTTTTTTTCCTAGTATAAATTTTTTCAGTGGACCATCCAAAGCAGTAAACTTTTTTTCCTTCATGTACAGTGTACAGTGTACTGTGTACAGTACCTGAAGGAGTCTCAGAACTCTTTAACATGAGTAACAAGAGCAACTTCAAATATCTTGGAATTCAGACCATTGAATTTCCACAAGATTTCTTTTTTCCTCTGCCTGAGGAAACAGGTCTAAACTCCCGAGAAAAATTTTTGCTAAAAAGTTCAACCAACTCTGTGTAAGTTTAAGAGCCAAAGAATAACTATGAAAACTGATACTTTTTAAGAGAAGAAGCCACCACCGATTTCCTTGAAATTTTATCTGATTAGCAGTCTGCTTCCAATTTGCTATAGTTTTCAGTAGTTTTGTATATATGAAGATGCCTATACATTAACATTTTCTCCCTCTCTGTCATTGCTGAACATTTCTAAAGACACTAAGGGAGAAATACAGCAATTTTGGTTTCACACAAAAGAGCTAAGGATTGAAATGTATACCCTTCCAGACCATTTTGTATTGGTTTTTTTGGTAAGTTTGGCACATTGCAAGACTTTTATTTTACAATTTGACCATGTCTTTAGGTTCAGAATTAGCTTAATATATCTGTTCCATCATTGTAGACACACTGTATGTCAGTATTTTCCCTTGCATGGATCAAGTGCTCTCAAACTGTGAGGTTAGCTCTCCGGATTCAACTTCGATCTCTTCCAGAGCAAGAGGTACCAAGCCCAGAGAAAACATCAAAACCAGCATTCAGTTTTTCTTTCTTTTCTCCATTTGCCATACAACAAACGTAGGATTTTCTAATCGATGATGAATAGAATAGCTGGTTCTGTTTTTTCCTGATTTCCAAGCAGAAGCAAGCTGGCAAAGCAAGAAACAACAGCAGGTAAGTACATCCAGATGTTGTACACTATCATAACAGTGTGCTATTTCTAGAGGACTATTAGAAAGAAGTTAATCCACAGATTCGTTTACCTCAGCAGACAAAACATATCAGGTTGGGTTTATTTTGCAAGTTATTGATTTCTTTTTTTTTTTTTTTCCCAAGCTTAATGGCTCTTTTATCAATAAGTCATTAAGTCAACTTTCCAAAGGTATGTGTTGACTATGTGTTAGAGGTGGAATAATTAGGCAGAAAGTTGCTTGATGCAGGATTTCTGGAAAAGCTAGATTGTCTTCAACTTTGAAATCACATGTTCTAACCTGGATGCTCAAGACAGGTATGCAGGTATCCAGATATGGGGTGACAAGTCATATTAAGAACCGAAAGCTTGAAAATGAATCACATAATTAGAATTACTTCCCCACAGCGGTAAGCCAGACAATATGGATGAAATAAAAGATTAGGAAGAAAAAGGATTAAAATAATGCATCAATCTGCCTTCTAAAACGATTTGTCCCTTATTGAACAATATCTAGTGCTCAATCTGATCTTGTTCTAAGCTCTTTAAAATTAAGGACATATTTGTTCCCTTAGGTCAAGATCCCCAGCTCTCAATTCCCATTCAATGACATCTTCAGTTAGTGCTATTGTCTTGAATTACAGATAACAAATATTTTACTAAAAAAGCTAAATATACTTAATGTTTCCCTATTTCCTAAATCTTAACTTTATTTAATAAAGTGTTCTTTATAAAAATATTCCGCATTTGGTTGGAATATTATTTTTTTTAATCTGGATAAACTAACTAGGTATTTCAAATTTTCAAGTGTTCTGATCACTCTATCGAAAATCCCTTCATTTCTTCCAGCAAACAACACTGTTTCCTTACTCAGACCTCATCCTGAAAAATATCATTCTTTAGTTTAGCCAGGACAAACCCTGTCCTATGAAAATGGCGTTTCTGAGTCTTTGCATAAGTTGCTGTTAGCAGAGTAAACTTCATCTTCAGTAAAAAGCTTCCAAAATTGTTTGTGTGAGAACCTATTAATTTGTGATTGTGCTCCTACTAGATGCTGTGTGTTTTCAAGGAACTTTCTGTAGAAATATGCTTGTTCATGACGAAAAAAGAAACATACATTTCTTACGTCAGCTCTCATTCTTAAAGATAAACCTGCTTGTCGTTTTCAGAAGTTGCAGAAGTTTCAAAGTTTCCCGACTCCTTTAGAGCTCAAGAAATATGCTGTTCTTTTTTCTTTCTTTTTCAGTTAATCTTTGATCATGTTACTGGTTTCAGGTAACAGTGAAAGATCCATTTTTCCATATAGGTAGATATGGGTTCAAAAGACTAGTAGTTCCTAATATAATTTTGAAGTAAGCAAGAATGAGGCTTGAGAAACGTCTTTTTCTCAGTTTGACAGTCAGCAGTTACCCTGTTGGAGCAGCTTCTTTTACCTCCTTGTGTTGTGCTACATGAGAAGAAAAGCCCTACAATATATGCAGCTAAAATAGTAAAATCAAGCACTTAGAACGGTGAAATTCAAGGAATTGGAGCTGCATTTGTGAATTCAAATTTGTTCCTTTTTAGCCATACATTTTTTATTATAAACTATCATTACACAATTAATTTGAACATTTTCCACATAATTCTGACTCAGTATGTAGTCATTACTCAAGTTAATAAATATTTAGTGGAAAACTTCAACCCATCTTTTCCTACAAGAACCTTTAGGGAAATTGAGAGATCTGAGGAATATAATACAGCGATGCATCGGACAACAACATTAGGAAACACCGAATTTTAAATATTATCCCACATCAAGTTCCCTTGAATATACGTAACGTTTATTTATATGGCTGATCAAACATCCTTTCTCTAGGGCTGCTGTTTCTCCTTCTGGGACTGTACTGTAGCCCAAATTCCAAAAATGTCAAAAAATGTTGAACGTGGAAATCTGTAGTGCTCGGTTCTCCTCGTAGCCCACAGTACTGCCAGGCAGCCTATAACGGATGGAAATGAAGGAGACATTTCATCTGGTGCACACAGAAGAGTATAATAAATGCATCATAAATGCAAAGACATTTTCCTTCAGGATCAGTTTCCTTCAGAAACAATTTGTTCTGTATAATCTAATAAAATCTATGAAAGAATTAAAAAAGGGTAGAAAGCCTACTGAATGTAATGATGAAGATATGAAGAGGGATTCAGGTATTTTACTGGCCAGCGATTTAGCAAAACATACATACATACGCACACAAACCCTTAATTTAAAAATAAAAGAAGGAGTTGTCCTAGTTTGAGGTAAAACAGGACCAATTTTCTGTTCAGTAATTTTACTTTGCAAGTAAGCCTCTTCTAACTAACTGAACTCTCTGAAATTAACAGCTTATTTTTAAGACTGTAGTCCATTTCCAGAGACTGATAAGACCTGTTTATTTATGAGAGGCTCCTGCTTATACTTATTGCTACAACAACCAAGGCCAGCTCACTGTTATTTGCCCCGTTAGAGGGTCAGAAGCGGAAAAGCGTAGAGGAGTCGCACTTGTGGGGAGGAGTGGACAGCACAGGTGACCCCAAACTGACCAACAGGGTATTCCACCCCATCTGCATCATGATATTCTTTACTTTGAGGGTGGTGAGACACTGGAACAGGTTGCACAACTGGAGGTGTTCAAGCCCAGGCTGGATGAGGCTTTGAGCAACCTGATCTAGTGGGAGGTGTCCTTGCCCATGGCAGGGGAGTTGGAACTAGATGATCTTTAAGGTCCCTTCCAACTCTAACCATTCTATGATTTCCTTTTCATAGGGTGTACCCAATAACAGTCTTAAGCCTAATTTTTCCTCTATAAAACCTGTTAGACATCTCAGGTAAAGAATTCTCACAAATATTTAATACATGTAATATTTTTCATCCATTATCAGAAGTCATCTATATTTTTCAATTAACAAGTTTTAATTAAATCTTTCGAGAAACATCTGATTACAGATCAAATCATAATTTGTGAAAGTTAAAAAGAAAGTTCCAAATTCAAGTAGCAAATAATTGCCAGTGAAATCTAAGGAAATTGTTTTTTAAACTTCTTGGCACTTTTCAGTGTTTCTCGAGTATCTCTTAAGATGTACTTACAAAGAAAACCACATATGTCTCAATTTGTCTACACTGCTGTCCCAGAAACTTCTGATCTGGGCTGGATGCTATAGCGAACTATTCTTGGCAACTTTGGCTTAGTAAGTCCTGCTTTTTCTAACCCATGAGAAGGATTTTCAGAGCCCTCCCTGTGCTTCATGCTAGCACAGGTATCCAGCTACTTGCACTTCAAGTAGGTATTTTAAAACTAACTTAGTATCTCTAACCTACACCAGTGTCACAGTAGTAACTGCCACCTAGACCTACTCAAAGATTATTTGGTTGCAGACGACATGACAGCTGCTGTTGATTCTATCTTAATATCATTAACCTATGAAAATATATTCAACATAACGACAGCCTGCCACGCTGAACTTCATAAAGTAGTTCAAATCATTGTTTGCTGCAGGTCATTAAGAAACTAGTAAACAGACTATTTAACAATGATGCTAATGTAAATTTTCCATGACAGCAGTCACTGGTATCCTGCTGACAAACGATAATGTCATTGCAACATGTCCTTAGAGCTCAGTAATTACTCCTGTATTCATAAGTGTATTTGGCTGGAAGTTTACCTGATCTGAATGTAAAAACCCTCAGTAAAGTTTACACATGCTAGGTGCATCAGGTGCAGGTACGACATGAATATGTTTGAAATACGTCTGAAGAAATTATCTGTTCACCTGGGGCATTACACTGTCTTCTTCCCGCCGCTCAAGATTCTTCCTGAAATACTACATTATTAAACTATTCCTTTAGCTCCTTAGCTTACAAGACAGTGCAATAAGAAAACATTTCAATGAACAAAAAGTGAAATACTTCCAAAGAATGGCAATAAACTAGATTTAAAAGTGTCCTGCCTATCTGTGTGAAACAGGCCTTTGTTATTTCAAAGACCACTAGCATAGTTTGCAGTGTAGTTTTATGATGGTGATTCCTTCAAGCTGCTTTTAAACCTTCTAAACTATTTGAAGGACAACATCTGTAGTAGTAAGTAGTAAGTAAGTAGTTAAGACACAGTATCTAATATTTCTAAATGAGCTTTATATACTGAAGTGTCCACAACCTGATTAAATTTACCTCCAAGTGCATAAAGAAATAAAAAACATTGTATTTGAAGCATCAGTGATTACATAGGAGAAGTCATATAAGATGGGGATAGTCTCAGAAAACAAGAAACCATGTATCTTTAAAAGAGGGATAATGCGGAATCCAAAGAAAACAGAACACTTTGACTAAATATGGACTACAGAAAAATGGAATAGATGTGTAAATGGTGAATTTACAAGCACCTGGAGAATAAAAAAAACCAGCCAATATGGATTTTTCAAGAACAAACTATGTCAAGCCAAGCTAATCTCCTTCTTGGACAGGATAACTGCAATACTGGTTAAGAAGAAGAATAAATTTGCTGCATCTTGCATACAGTAAGACTTTTAATATTTTTCCATACTAAATTCTCACAGGAAAATGAGGGAAATGTCATCTATGTGAAAAAAACCATAAAGACAGTGTGTGACTACTTGAAGAGCTCTTCTCAAAGAATAGTTATCAGTACCAAGTGGGGATTTTCTTTCAAGCTGGTTCCCTCAGAGATTCCAGGCCGAACTCTGTTCAATATTTTCATTAAAAATATGCATTACAAAGTAAATGGATAAAATTTATAAATGAAACCAGGATGTGTTAGGGTTACAGAAGTCTGGAGAAGAACTTCAGAATTCAAAACTGTCGTAATAAAGACATACCCCAGAAATTAAAAAAATAAAGTAAGTTCAGAGCACAATAACTAGTAAGGAGAAATGAATACCTAAAATGCCAAATGAGGAAAAAGGATCTGCAAGTTTAAGTGTATTAGAAATGATCTGTGAGTCAACAGCGCAGTATTACTGCAAAGGAAGGAAAGGGAAAATCTCGTGCTGTCAAGAATTTTGCAGGTAAAATATGGGTGAGGATCATTTTCTTCTACTTGTTTCCAGGGAGAATGCAGCTGAAGCAGTGCGAGCGGTCCTCGGTGCTATACTCCAAAACACATGTAGTCACTCTGGAAAGAATACAGCAAAAATCACCAAGAAAGAGGAGAGGGCTGAGAATGCATTAGCCATGAGGGAATACTGAAGAAAAAGGGTTTCTTTTACTCTAGGCAGGTAAAGATTTGACAAATCTTCCAGGATATGGAAGATTCTTAATAGGAAAGACAATGATCGATTGTTACCAATTGCTCATGAGAAAGAAAAAGAACCCAGTTTAACTTGCAGTAAAGACTATATAGGTCATATATTAAGAAAAAAATTGAGAGGACAAAAAGCTTGAACAGGACACCCTTGGAAAGTCTTTTGGCAGAAATTCTAAAAAAATTGTACCAGATAAAAATCTCTGTGGGAAGCTCTAGCATATTTGATCCTTCCCCAGCGCCAGGGGACTGGACTATGTAACCTTTGGAAATCTATTCCATCCCTGCATTTCTAATTCAATGACCACATGATGTTCTTTAGCAAGGACCATTTATGGATTTTTTAAGAGAGTGCTCTAAGTGACATAAGGTTAGATAATTTCACCCTTTCACAGAGTAGTATTTTCTTCCCCAAAAGGCACCCCTGATTCCCTTGCACTTACTCACATATTACAGTGCTATTCAGCACAGCTATAAAGACAGAGGAAGCTGCCAAAAAAGGTATTTTGATAATTTTTATAAATATGTCTACATAAATGATCAGGACAAAATCTGATCTGTTTTAAAAGATGCTCCATGAATAAACTTTCTATGAATAATCCCTAGGTTCACAGAGTATGAATCACTGTGTATTAAATATTAAATAAATCAGCAGCTTTAAAATTAATTGCTTTTAAGGGATTTTAGTGCTAGATGAGATCATTACAGCACTGATTTGCTTCATATAACTTCACCTAGTAATGTAACAGACATACCCACCTTGATTTTGGTTAGGATAACTCATCCTCATTATATATTTTTTAAAGAAAAAAATAACAACGGTATAAAACCAGACATCTCTTGACTATCAGAATACTTGTAGGAACACACACTTCGGAATAAATACCTGATATGCTTACAGCACTTAAGGCATCAAAGACTGTTCTGATTTTCTAGGAAAACAGATTCTAGTTCTACAAACACATAGCACGTGGCTAGAGCTGAATGGCAGCAATTATCCAATCTGCAGCTTTTGCGGTGTGGGGGACGGGTGCTGGAAGCTCGCTAGAGCTGAGGCAAACAGACAGATTTATTTGAGATCAACTTTAACCCTATCATAGAGAGAATAATAAAAGCTTGAATGCAGACAAGCCAAAACTGTGGGCTGAAAATGCATCATCTAATGCAGGCAATATTGTATGAGCTCTAATTAATGTGAAAATTAAGCAGAAAATAGAGCGTGTGTGTGTGTGTGTGTTAAGAAAAGCATTAGATTTCTTGATCGTTTTTCCCCCAGAGCTGAGAAATAGTTTCCTGTAACTAATGCTCTGATATAAGAGTATAGATGGTATGATGGCAGCATATTTATCTCTCAAACATGCAGATACGGTCTGTTAGAAACTGGGAAAGGTAAGACTAGATCACAGGACATAGGTGAAAAGTATCATTGTTATTGGCAATAAACCTCACTAAAATGAATTTTTACGAGCAATTTACTGTATGAAACTGCAGTTACATTCTATAAGTATAATTTTGTAGAAACAGCATTGAAGGTTTCCTGGTCATTATGGTTGAAAGACTTTTTATCAAATTTGCTTCACTTCATGAGTTAAAAAGACAGGGTGGAGGCTTCTTCTCAGCAATTTCACCATCCCCCTTCTCCCCCTAGATCTGGAATTCAGACTTGTCCTTTTTGGTCATCCAACATCACGATACTGAGGCTTCTGCAGTTGGAGCTGATGTGGTCGCGCTCACAAGCCACAGAGAAGCCAGCTCACCCTTCCACACGTGTGGCAGCACCAGGGAGGTGAACATGAGAAATGAGCTAAAAAACCGACACCTTCAAGCAAAGGTGAACTTTGGGGTTTTTTTACAGGAAATTACAATTAGGTCAATACAGAAAGCTGCTCTGGGTAGTGAACAGATGCCATTCTTTATACTGTTCTGACATCTTCCTCATTCTGCTGCTTAGATTATGTCACAGAGGTTGTAGCAAAACATTTTAATGAGAACTGGTAAGAAAGTTAAAAATATTTTTCACCGACTGTTGGGAAAAAAAGGGAAAAAAAAGGGGTTTGGGGGAAATTTTATTTTTTTTCATGGAAATAGTGTGATGTTTTGACATGGTTTTGTTTTTTTCCTCAATAGAATCCAAAGAAACTGTCTTTTTCATTTAGGGAAAAACAATTTTTATTCATAGTAACTCACAGTCCAAATATCTGTAATTATCTAAGTCAAGTTTCTGTTTCCTGATGATTTTCGTCTGGTTTCTTTCCATCTTACTCTACACTGAATTCCGTTTCACTGCAGTTTTCAGCTGCTGGGGGGGTGGTGGTGGGTGTGTGTTACTGTGGCTCTTGTTCACTTAGCAGATGTAGAATCAATATCCTACTCCCAGTTAAAAAAGGCGATATTTAAGTACTGTATTATTCAGAAGGGCCATATGCCTCCAATGCATAGTAGAGGGACATACGGGTGAATAGCCTTTCTTAACCTGTACCCTCCCTTTCAGGGAACAACCAGGTTGGCCAGACTTTGTAGTTCGGGTGATTACCAGCCAGACACCTCAAATATACCCAGGGGAACCCTTCCTTTGCTACTTTAGAAAAGTACTTAAACGAGTAAGTTGAAAAACAGGAATGAAATATGCTTATTTTAAACACTACTTCATGTAAACTGACAGTTGGTCTAACTCATAGAGTACCTAGAAGACTAACAATAACCCACTTCAAATTCAGGAATTATTACAAACAATGGGCAGAAACCAGAAACCAGCATTAGCAAAAGTTGATCCTTTTTTCACTCTATAAACAAGGCCAGATGGGCTCAGGTGGAATGCATTTAACTTGGTGTGTTTTCCCCACACGCACACCTCTAATTGATGAGAAAATTGCCCCATCCTTCAGAATTGCCTGGCATTTACTACTGCAATAAGATGCACTTAGGAAAGAAACATTGCTTCAAATTTTCATACTTTTTCAGGTACATCCTACGATGCAGACCAGGTTATAAATCTGGGCCAGAAGAAACCTATTACACCATTAAAAATGTAACGAAGATGAGATCAAATTTAAAAGGCGTAGATTCCAATTTTGCTCTTGTATCAAATTCTCAGGGACTTAAGCTGTCTGGGAAGTATTGCAGAAGAATCTCACAATACTAATTGATTGAGCAATAAAAGGGCAGATGAAATTCCAAAAAAAAAAAAAAAAAAAGAAAAGAAAAGCAGTGCACATGGGAAAAATAACCTTAACTATACACACACAATGATAGGCTCTAAATTAGCTATTACCACTCAGGAAAGAGATCTTGAAGTTTTTGTGGCTAGTTTCCTGAAAACATTGTCTGCATGCTCAGAGGGAAATGGCATTTTAGGAACGATTAGGAAAGGAAATGAGTAAAACACAAACCAGTTTTACACCTGAAAAACTGTGTCCTACTCTGTCCTATTTTTCAGAAAGCCATAAGAAGAAGCAGAGACAATAATGGCAAGGAGGACTCATATATAGCATAGACTACAGGATACAGGATGGCAGAATAAATAGAGTAGGATTCTTCACATTTGAAAAGGTGACTGAAGGGTGATATTAAAAGCTGTACAAAACTATGGATGATATGGCATGGTAAATGATTTTTACCTCTTTTTTCTTAGAGAAGTGCCAAGGGATGGTCAATATAAAATGAGGTTTAAAACAAACTAAATAAAATACTTTCTTAGAATGGGATTATAGAACCCATCTGCATAGGATGTTGCAGACACTGGCAGTAAATATAAGGAAATAATGACCGTAGGCAACTCTTCAACACGAGGATCTCGACGAAATCTTCCATTAGAAACCCCAAAGCCCTGGCTGTCAAGAGGTGATAGCAGTCAGCAAGGAAGAACCTTGACAAAGTCCCTTCAAGTTTAAATGAAAGATTGCTCAGCTTCTCATACTCTTCCCTAATAAACCACCATCAATTGATATTAGACATAGGATACTGTTCTAAATGGACATTGAGTCTAACTTAATATGGCAGTTCTTAATTACATCAGTGTTACCACATTTTTCTCAAACTGAAATAATCCTGACTGATATCAGCATGATTTAAAGCATAATCAGGAATTTTTGCTTTCCACCGGATGACCACAATAACCTCTCCTTTCATGGTCAAGGTCTCTTACCATACCACTTTAATTTTCGAAGGTCAACAAATTTGCAAAGAATGACGTTAATATACAGCATGGTGGAAACAAGTGGGACCAGTGGATGAATTTATTCAAAGCCAAATGCATTGTACTACACTTGTTTCAGTATCAACATAACAGTCTTGATGAGAAGCACTATTAAAAATAATTACCTGTTTTGTCTACCCTAGAATGAAAAACAAGTCAGTAAGAAAGAAAATGCTGGAAAACACTGTAAAGCAATTTCCTGAAAATCAGTTCTGCTACTGGAAGGAAACTGTATCTTGTTCTGGTGCCCTGCTAATCTATTCGGTACCACTGGTATCACTTCAAAAGGTGATGCGAGACCATGCCAAAGGGTGGAGTGTGAAAAATTCTACATAGATGATTTGTATTTTATTTACATTTTTTTGCCCAGAAGTGCTAAGCACTTCACAAAAGACACAGCCTTGTCCCAGAGTTTACAGTCTAATGGATCTATTTGACAGATATGTGAGCTACAACATTTCATAAAGCAAGAAAGGACTAAGAAAGGACAGGGTGTTGAGTCAATTGTTTTCTCCATCATTCATTTATTGCTGAAGCACTCCCAGTGACTGCACAGCGAAAGCTGCAATGAGAATTGCATTTGAGGCAAGACTGATCTAAATGACCGAATCCAGTTTCGGGATGGAACTCGGTGCCCAGATGGTTGTGCCATGGGGAGCCTTCGTGGTGCAGACATTTGCCGTCTCTGGAGGAGCTCACGTAGCAGCACGGGCACACAGGCCAGGGTCAGGGTGTTGTCTGTTTTCCTGATGTCACTGCCTCGGTGCACCTGGAACCTGCTGGGGAGGGAGGGTGGTGGGTCTTTGTTTCCGTGTCTCTTGCTAGTGAAATCGCTCCTCTCCTTTCCTCCTCTCCTTACTCCTAATATCCTAGCCTTGATAATCAGCACAGCTTCACTCTCCCTCTTCCTCAGTCACGTCCTCAGAAAGTTACAGGTCTCTAGGCACGTAACGACATGCCTCTAATAGATTGTAATAGCTGGGATTTGTATTTTGGTTGCAAGAACACATAAATATGAATCAAAGCTCCTACTTCAGCATGAGGGTATTTATCAGTACATAAGCATCACAAACTCTGTCCATACTGCAAAGTGTCTGTCTCCTTCATATCCTGCTTTTCCTCTGGGATTCCCATAAGGTGCATGCCTCTGCTGTCTTCACTGCAGTTTTATTCCTGCTGGCTAACACATAGCCTTCATTTCTTCTTTAGTACAGATCTTCTCATATTCTTCTGTTCCTCCAGGGTCTTTTCATAAAGGTATTTAGTCCAAGCACAAGACTATCTGATCAAGAAAATAGCCAAAGGTTTCCGATCCTTGCCAGCATCATATTCATGCATCTTCTGCAGCAAGATTCATTCAGGTGCTGCAGCAGACAGTCAACCTCTCAGTTGATGCTCTAAAGAAGGCGTCTTCTCCAGTGGTGACCCCCAGGCAAGGCCAACACGAGCTGTTAATGTGACCTAAGGCAAAGCAAGCATTCGCCACCAAGAACCCGCAGTTCCTCTCCAGACCCCCTCTAGTCTATCCCCTCCATACTCTTTATACATTCAATAAAGCATTTTACAATAATTTCTTAATTTCTCTGATACATTGCTGTGTAACTTGGAGATCTGTCCCTTTCCCTTAATCACCTACCACAACCTTCACAGTCTGCCTGAAGGGGACTAGGGGCAGCCAGGGACCCCAGTTCAGAAGTGGCTTCATGCAGCAGCTCTCCAGCAGCCACCAGGAAAACACACAAACTCTCCCTTCTGGTCTCTTGCTCGGCAGTGTACAGCTNTGTGAGAAGACACCAGAAGCTGCCACCACGTCAGACAGAGACAATTTCACCCGGCTCCAAAACAGATGCACCAGTGCCCAAAGCTGAGACCATCAGTGATGCTCGTGGCACCTCTGTGGTAACATATTTAAGAAAGAGTAAAAAAATGCTGCAGAGCAGCTGCATGAGAGAGGAGTGAGAAAAATGGGAAAGAAAGAGCCCTGCAGACACCAAGGTCAGTGAAGAAAGAGGGGGAGGAGGTACTCCAGCCGCTGGAGCAGGTTCCCCTACAGCCCATGGAGAAGACCATGGTGGAACAAACAGCAACACTGCAGCCTGTGGATGACCCCATGCTACAGCAGGTGGAGAAGCCTGAAGGAGCAGCAGCCCATGGAGCACCCATGCCAGAGCAGGCTCCTGGCAGGAGCTGTGGCATGCGGAGAGGAGCCCAGGCAGGGGCAGGTTTACTGGAAGGAACTGTGGCCCATGAAGAGCCTACACCGGAGCAGTCTGTTCCTGAAGGACCGTACCCTGTGGGAAGGACCCACACTGGAGCAAGGGAAAAGCATGAGGAGAAAGGAGCAGCAGAGATGAAGTGTTATGGACTGACCAGAATCCCCATTCCTCATCCCGCTGCGCTGCTCGGGGGGAGGAGGGAGAAAAGTCGTGAAAGAAGTGAAGCTGAGCCTGGGAAGTGATGTGTGCGTGGGGTGTTACACGGCTTTGTCTTTGTTTCTCACCATCCTACTCTATTCTTAATTGGCAATAAATTATTTTTCCCTAAGTTGAGTCTGTTTTGCCTGTGATAGTAACTGGTGAGTGATCTCCCTATCTTTATCACGACCCATGAGCTTTTTCATCTCACTTTCTCCCCCTGTCCTGGTGGGAGTGAGAGAGCAGCTTGGTGGGTGCTCGGCAGTCAGCCAAGATTAATCCACCAGAACAGCAGTCTGTCTAAAAATTTATTTCACCCTTCTTCCCTTCCAGCCTTAATCTTGATTACATCCCTGTCACCTTTTCCAGTTTTTCTGTAAGATAAATGTCGTGATCAGTTACTTGATCATCTGCCATTCACTTCTCAAAACTTACTGAAATGGCATTTCTCCCCTTTGACACTGCAACTTTCTTTTTTTTTTCCTTGTGTCTTTTAAATAAAATTGCTATGGTGGCCTCTTCCCTTCCTTCCTCTGCTTTCCATAGCTGCAAAAATGACATCAAGATGTCTAAGCAGGGATGCGTCAAGTAGAGGATGGGATTATTTCCAGGAATAGCACTGAGTGATACCACTACAGGAATACTGCGTTCATCTCTGATTGATAGTCAACATTAGAAACCAAAGCTAGACAAAAGACAGATTTTAACAAATGAGGTACCAACTGGAACAACTTACCCAGGAAAGTGATGGATTTCCTGTCTCTTGAAGTCTTTAAATCAAGATTGGATGTTCCACTAAAATGTATGTTCCACCTCCAACAGAAACTACAGACTTGATGTAGGAAGTGCTGGGCGAGACTCTTGGTCAAATCAAATTAGACCAGTGTATGAAATGGTTCCTTGTGGACTCTAAAATTAAATTTCAGTTAACATGCTAGCATTATATTTGAAAAAGACCAAAGCATATTCCTTAGCTCAGTTGGTAGGCAGCAACTTGCTGTGGCACTGCAATGGACTATACTATATGTATAAAAATCCTAATCTTTCATACATATTTGGCACGAATTCACATGAGTATGTGTCACCAAACTAACAAATTTTTTTACTTCTTTCCAAGTTCACTTGCTGCTACTGGTGAAGAACCATCCAGCCATTAAGGAATGGAAATATTATTCCTTTTTCATTACTTTTTACTTGGATTTTCAAAATCAAAAAATTAAATGCCAAAGGACAGAAGAAAGGAAGAACCAAATTTTGGGGAGAATTTAGGGAGACAAAGGAGGCCAGGGAAGGAGGCAGAAAAGAAAGACAAGCAAGAGCAAAAGCAGAGGTCACAAAAAGCCATGGGTAAATAATGTGAAGCACAAGCCTGCAGATTCAGAGGAAGGATAGGAATACGTGGAGGGAAAGTAAAGGCAAGTAGAAGACTTACTGAAAAATAAAAGAATGCATATTCTGAAATGCAGGTGAAGTCTGTTTGCCATTGATCTGCAAAGAAATCTCTCAAAGAGTAATTTATTTGCAGGAACTCCACACTCTCCCAAACACACACACACACAGGCACAGTCACGCACGCAATCACACATGCCCATGCAGTTAAGTTTATATATATATACACACATATATATATATAGATCTGTTTTCAATGTTCTTTGCTTGCTCTTCAGGGTATGTGGTTGACACTAAGGAAGTCACAGTCATGCTTCAGAACTCACTGCCACCCTCTGCAGCAATTAAAGGGGGTGTCTCTCATCCCAAAACAGGAGAGCCTGGGGACATGGGCTATAGTATTAAACTAAGAAAGCAAACCTGAGTGAAAGCAGGTAAAACTCTGGTCTTAGAGCAAATGTGTTTGAATGCAGAGCCACAAAGTTCACCTTAAAAATCAATATTCTTTCATAGTGCCAATTAACATTATAAAATTAATTTGTTGGACCAATCATTCCCTGTGACTGACAGAAACCCCTCTGCAAAGCCACATGTAAAACTAGAAGCTCCCATCTCTGTCATACAGCTATTGTTGGATGATTTCATTACCTATCATTTATTATATATATCTTTTAATTATTAACTGCAATATCCCCAGACCTCTGGCAAGCCGCTCTGGGGAACTTCCAAGGCTTGGAAAGAAAAATCCAAAGGCACCAAAAAA